>JAVJIF010009538.1:0-172500 GCA_038442645.1 Agave tequilana | reverse complement strand
TTTGTTTATCAAAGTATAATGTTAAAACTATTTTTGTAGATTTTTCATGATTTTATGGGATTTATTTAAGATATAAAAACAAGTTTTTTAATCCCTTAACTGGTCTGTTCTGGCTTCTGCCGGTCGACCGGACCGGTCGACCGAGCTTGAAGTCGGTCGACCGGGCCATGCACAGACGTGCACGCCAGATAGTGCGGTCGACCGCCAGAGATCTTCTGCTCTCTGGAAAGCCCCAGTCGACCGGGCCGGTCGACCGGACAGAGAGTCTGCTCTCTGTATCCAGGCCACGGTCGACCGGCCGGTCGACCGCTGGCACAACGGTCAGATTTCTGACTGTTGGCCGGTTGACTGGGTGGTCGACCGACAGGCCAACCTGACTCCAACGGCTAGTTTTTCTAACTCTATAAATTGGGGCTTTTGGGGGCTGTTTTCTCCAAGATTTTTAAGTGGGTTTTGAGCTAGTTTTTCCAAATCCATTAAGAAGTTTTCTCCACTTATTTGAGAGCAAATATTTCCAATCAAAAGGGAAGTTTATCAAGAGTGTTTTTAAAGTGATTTTCTTGAGTTTTCCTCCACCATTTCAATCCTTGTTTTCTCACACAACACTTGAGCAACCCATTGACATATTCATCCTATAGGAGTGGTCTTGTGAGATTATTTTTAGGTGATCAAAGTGTTGTAATCACCAAAGACTTCTTCTTTGCTTTGAGGAGGCGGACGGTTGTGTTCGCGGTGTTTCGAGTTTGTGTGTGAACTCGGTGTTTGAGGTGCGGCCTCGGCGAGCTTGTGGGCTTGCGGTGTGTACGGGACTAGAGAGTCCAAGAGTTCTAGTGGGAACTCCTTGTAGGTGTTGCGGCACCGAGTGATCCGGTGGGATCAGTTTATAGTGAAAATCCTTCAAGTGTGAAGGCGGGAACGTAGAGCAAGGGTGCTCGAACATCAAAATAAATCTCCCGTGTTTGCGATTGCTCTCTCTATCTCTTACTTGTTTATATCTTGCATGCTATTATTGTCTTTATCTTTATATGCTTGATATACATATTGTGCTTAATTGTTATATGCTTGGGGCGTGTTTGCTAACACTAGTTTTCAACCAAGAGAGCCAACGCGGCACCTCAACTCTTATTTAGAGAAATCTTGAGGAGTTAGTCCAGAGCCCTTCACGGGGAATTCGGCTACACTCTTGTGTTATACAAGGTGTTTAGTGTAATAAGTTTTAATTTGCATTAAATAGTTTTTAATTCCGCATTTAGTGACCATTAGATTAGCCATCACCTATTCACCCCCCCTCTAGGTGATTTACAAGTTTCACTTCCCAAACGCGACAATCAGCCGCGCGAGGTCCGTGTTTCTCATCCGAGACACGAGACCCGCGTCTCTACAGTTATACGCGGGAACCAGAAGGCCTGCATTTCTCAAGTGTCACTAGCCAGATGCGACAATCAGCAACGCGAGGTCCGCGTCTCTTCTCAGCAGAGGCGCGAGACCCACGTTTTAGAGCCAAAACGCGAGAGCCGCGTCTATCTTACAGCACGAGAGCTCCATGTCTCAGAACCCTGCGTCTCAGCTGTGCAACGCAAGAATAGCTCTCAAAAGCTGAAAAGCCCTCGATAACCCGAGGCTGATCTCTTTGATCCCCCTTCGACAGATCTAAGAGATTATTTGACAAAGAAGAGGAGTACTAATTTGATCACTCTATCTTGTTGCTGTGAATGACTTATCACAGTAATGCTCTCTGAGTGCTGCTGCAGTTCACATGCGAGCCAACGATCGATATTCAGAGAGTCGACCCCAACTTCCCGATCAGCCAAAAGATATCGCTCCCGCAGAAGGAGGACCTTCTTCGACGCGGAGTACCCTGAAATCACTGCAAACATGACAAACAGAAGTAGGAAAACAACCAGTCATCAGCTCTGACGAATCCGACACGGAACCAGAAGAAGAAGTGTACCGGCATATTCACACTCAGACTGGGGCGGTCGCCTCGATCAACTACAGTACCCTAGCTCAGGGCATTGAAGTAAGTGAATCACATAGCCGATTTGAAGACAATCTTTGAAATTATGCGGGCACATCAGTTGAAGATGAGCCCCACCAATCCTTCCTAGTGGTAGCCAGCGGCAAATTCCTAGGGTTTGTGGTAACTTCCAAAGGAATTCATTTAGACCTAGAAAAAGTTCGCGCTATCTAGGAGATGCAACCTCCAAGGGACCTCAGGGAGCTTAGGGGATTACAAGGACGACTGGCATACATCCGAAGGTTTATCTCAAATCTTTCTGGAAGATGCCAACCCTTTACCAAATTAATGAAAAAGGGTGTCTCATTCATCTGGGATGATGCTTGCCAACAAGCATTCGAGGAAATAAAATGATACCTCACGCTATCCCCGGTCCTTACAGCTCCGGTGTCCAAAAAATCTTTCCTGATATATGTTCGAGCAATGGATCATTCTTTAGGAGCTTTGCTAGCCTAGAATAATGATCAGGGACATGAGCAATGAATCTACTATCTGAGTAGGACTATGATCGGAGCCGAGCATCGGTACAACCCGATCGAAAAGGAATGTTTGGCATTGGTGTTCACCGTCCAGAAAATGTGACACTACTTGGTGGGCCAGACTATAAATGTCATATCAAGGGTTAACCCTTTGAGGTTACTCATGACGAAGCCATCGTCACTAAACGGTCGACTAGCAAAATGGGCCATACTGCTATCCCAATATGAAATGCGCTTTTTACCACAAAAAGCCATGAAGGGACAAGCGGTGGCGGATTTCCTGGAGAGCATCCAGATCCAAGGCAAACTGAACTTTACAAGGATCTTCCAGATGAAGTCGCTGAAGTTTGTCTGACCCAGACATCTTTTGAAAGACAAGTGTGGCAACTCTTCTTCGACGGTGCATCGAGAACAGGTCCGCAAGGGCATGTCATAGCCGGAATGGGGATAGTACTCGTCTCCCCACAGAACTATGTGATTCCTCGAGCTTTCTCATTAACCGAGCCCTGCTCCAACAATGTAGCAGAATACAATGCCCTTTTGATTGGAATGCAAATTGCCGATGAGATTGGCGTTAAAAATCTCGAGGCATATGGTGACTCTAAACTCATCTTTAACCAAGTTCGCAGGGAGTACGAAGTCTGACATGAAGACTTAATACCCTATTACAATGCAACTATCTCTATGGCCGAGGGGTTCAGAAACTTTTACATCGACCATGTGTCACGCCAGCAAAATGCTCATGCAGATGCACTGGCATCTCTCACTGCCTCTTTAGCCCTTCCAGCTGGAGTAGTAAAGAAAATACGTGTCTATAGCCACGACTTGTATTGCCCAAGAATCGCTTTTGAAGATCATCAAAAGCCGACAGGAGATTATCAAGTCAAAGAAGCTCTTGAGTCGTCAGCCAGTCCAGAGCCTAGGGATTGGCGATTCCCTTACATTGACTATGTCTTGTACGACATCCTCCCTGATGATCCCAAAGAAGCGGCTGCCATTAGAAGGAAAGCCCCAAAATTCTATTATAATGTGTCACACGAACACTGTATCGTCGATACGCATGATGGGATCTTTCTCCGCTTTCTGTCACGAAAATAGGCGTAGGAGGTACTCAAAGAAGCGCATGACGGTATGTGTGAAGCTCATCAACTTGGTCCAAAGCTTGCGGATTGACTCCGAAGATTGGGATATTATTGGCCAGGATGATCCCTGATGCCATCACTTATGCCAAACGGTGTCACGTCTGTCAAGTCCATGGTGATTTTATCCAACAAGCATCAGGGTATCTTCGCTCTACAACTTCTACCTCCATTTGAGATGTAGGGGATGGATGTAGTCGGCTGTATAAGCCCACCATCATCCAAAGGACACCGGTTCATCTTAGCCATAACCGATTACTTCTCTAAATGGGCCGAAGCTATCCCTTTGAGGGAAGTAAAGACATCTGATGTGATCAAATTCGTCATCCCGTCATCTACCGTTTTGGTATGCCACGACGAATTATCCACGACAACTGGCCCCAATTCGTCAGTCAACGGCATACTACCTAGCTACTAACGGCCTTGCGGAAGCTTTCAACAAGACTATTGGCAAGCTTCTCAAGAAATTCGTCTCAAAAAGCCCAACGTAATTGGGACGACAAAATAGGTGAATGCTTATGGGCCTATCGCACGCCAGTACGAACCCCAACGAAGATTACACCATTCTCCTTGGTATATGGGTGTGAGGCCATACTCCCATTGGAAATCTAAATCCCATCTTTACGAGTCGCCTTGAGGCAGAGATGACAAATGAGGAGAGACATCGACTGCGACTCCAAGGCTTTAGATGATAAACGTCTGCAAGCCTAATAACAAATCGAGCTCTATCAAGCTCGAATTATCAGAGCCTTCAACAAGAAAGTTAAGTAGCGAACTTTCAAGAAAGGTGACCTTATCTTAACTGTCAGAAGACCTATGGTGATGACACATAAGACAAAGGAAAATTCTAACCCAAATGAGAAGGACCATTTGTAATAGAGTCGGTCTACTGAAATGGAGCATATCGCCTCATAACCTTAAATGGTGATACGCTCATGATGCCAATCAATGACAAATTCTTAAAGAAATACTACCCTTGATAGCACTCTTCCCCCGATCAAGTTAATTTTGCACCTCTGATCAAAACTCCAGATCCCAGAAGAGCTTCTTTCCCTTATTAGATCAAGCACTGGTTGCATCATGATACTTGATGTAAATATTGAGAAAGAAACAAAATGCGAAACTTTAGTTTTAGCATTAGCTACTCTTCTGATTGACATCCGATGCCTCAGACGGCCAAGGATAGAGGAAAATGTTGGCTTTTAAGCCCAACATAAGTCTTCGACAACTCATTATACTAAGGGGAATAGCATGGCTAGCCCAACTCAAACGGTAGTTGGTAAAGGCCCACCAAATCCGTTGATAGCTGAGGGTTTGTTAAAAATCCTAGTGGACTTGATCCCACTCTTTCCTCCAAAATCTCTTATCAATTCTCACCCACAGAATGGTAAGACTACAAAAATACCGGTGTTCATCTCCTTAATGAAATGAACTAGATTCTGTCAAGTTAATATTAAACTTCTGACAACAAAACTCTTTAAAAATACTCGCTATTATGTTAATACTATACCTCTAACGGCAAATTTTTCATGTCTCCAGAAAGTCAGCAGTTGTCACGTTAATATTAAACCTCTGACAGTTCAGTTCACTTTCTACCAAAATCCCCTACCAATTCTCTTCCATAGAAGGGTAGGTCCCCAAATGCAATCATTGCTATATTAACACTATACTTCTGATAATGAAAAATTTCAATACTCCCCAGCGAGTACAAACTTTACTTGTCTCAACTCTATATGGAGTAGCAGGTCTTCAAATTTGTCAAGTTAACATTACATCTCTGCATTCCAAACTTCACTTATCAATTCTCATCGATAGAATGACAAATCCTCAAAATTGTTCATACCGTAAATCGACTACTGTCAGGTTAACATCACACCTCTGATAAATTACTGTTAAGTTTAACACTACACCTCTAACAGTGATTGAGTTGCTGCCAAGTTTAATATTAAATCTCTAACGGTTACTTTTCCTCAGGCTTCCATATCAAAGCTGAGATGAGCGATGCTAAATTTAACATCACACCTCTAGCGTCCAGTTCATTGCTAAGTTCAACAATACACCTATGGCCATGACCTTCCCTCGGACTTCCTTGCCGAAGTCGAGATGACCAATGCCAAGTTCAAAATTACACCTCTAACATTACCCTCACTGTCAAGTTTAACATTACACCTATGACAGTGACGCTTTCAGTTTTCCTGAATAAAGCTGAAACACTCTTGAGTCAAGTCAATATCACACCTCTGACTCACATCCTTGTCAAGTTAACATCACACTTCTGACAAGAATTTAATTCAACCCGTTAAGTTAATATCACACCTCTAACGGTAAAAGTTCTCCTAGATTCCCCGCGAGTCTAGTCTCACTTGTTATTCTTGTCAACAGAATAACAAGTCTACTTAAAGACATTGTTAGGTTAACACTACATCTCTAACAGTATTTTCATTAAATCCCCAGCTGAGTCTTAGTCATGTTAATATCAAACCTCTGATGAAAACTCATTTGTAATCCTCCGTGGGGATGCAAATTTCACTTATCATTCTCATTTATAGATTGGCAGGTCCTCAAGAACCATCCTACTCCTGTCAAGTTAACATCACACCTCTGACTAATCTTGAATTTTTGGAATGGATTTTTTCCAACTTTGACTTGTTAAGTTAATTATTGCATTTCTATCAAGTCAAGAGTCCCTACTTCTATGTGTCTGATTTTCAAAAAAAAAAGAGAAATTCAAGACATATAAGAAGACAAGAAAAAGTGTCACTTTTATTTATATTCAAGCATATGAAAATGGTACAAGACGCTCTCTTATACAATAAGATTGAGTGTTACAATAAAGGAGTACAAAGGAGTCCCTTTCTCTCAGTAAAAGGTTGCACTCACTCCTTAAGGCATTTCCACTACTCCAAATACAAGATGTTTGGAAGAGCACCAAAGAAAGACTGATCAATGTGGAGGCGATCGGATGTTGATTACACCATGATGCATGATGTAAACATTGAAGAAGCTCATTGCTAACCGAGAACAATAGTGTTTCTCGAGGTCGAAATGCAGAAGAATATTCTGATTCCACCCGACCAACTGGTGTAGGCCATGATTCTTCGTTGATGAACATCTCCACCACCAGAAAGTTATCTAATGAGCATGGATTTTTCCTCATGTCACTTCTGGGGATAAAATTGGTGAAGAGAGGATCTAAGACCTTACAGGTGACGTCCTCTTTTCCGTGACCTGCAAGAGGACCATACCCACCACCATACCCACTATGACCATGACAAACCCGGGGGCACTGCCAGTGCATCATGTCCAATAAGGCCTTGACGGATGTCATTAATCACGCAAATCCTCCTCGCCCATGAACAGGAGCCTTGATTTCTCCAGTGCTCGCCCATCAGTCAAGCTCGCTGGTCGAAATATTCTCCCAAGGGCCCAGTGAAGATATAAAAGGCTGATTGAGACCACCATAATCTGCAAAGAACAAAAACCAAAAGGCTAAAATTCAATTAAAATAGAAACAAAAATGTAAAAGCAGACGCAGTTTGAAGTGGTAAACTTCAAACGCAGAAATGACCAATGCAGAAATTCTAAAGTTCTGTCAAGGCAACAGCATAAAAACTGAAGGACAGACGCGGTTGAAGTTGTGAATTTCAGACGCGAATTTAATCAGCACAGATATGAACGCGGTTTGGTTTTAGACCCGCGTTCAAAAATGCGAGACGCAAGGTAGACCAGACGCAGAAGTCGCCACACCCGCGTTTGAGAAACAAGGGTTGCCACATCCAAGTCCAGAGGCCCTAAAAGAATTAAAATTTTTTAAGTCAAGAACCTCAAATGTGAACTTTATATACAAAGCTCGTGTCCTAAGATCCAAATACAGAGTTCATCACACTTGCATTCAAAGGATTTTGAGTTAAAATTCGAAGTCAATCCACTCACGCTTCATCAAGAAGTCTAAAAGACGCGACTTTCAAATAACAGGCGCATTAGTCAGACTTTCAGAGAAAGATCAAGAGATCGACTCTCTTTGAGAGGCAAGAAAACAGAAACTCAGCGGGACTGAGTATTTCATGGCGACAAGTGGTTCCTACCCGAAGGAGAACTCTCTAGAAGTTGAACTTTATGCATCAAGGCACGATCGATAAAAGCACTTAAGGCGATGCTTTTTGATCTTGAAATCACTTGACAGTTATAATCTTTGGAAAAGATTAAAGGAAAGCATGGAAGCTTTGAATTCTCGCTGTTCATATCCCCTTGAAGAGAAGAAAAATAAGTCAAGATGAAGACCCTCAGAGCACATGCTCTTAAGAGAAACAGTCTAAGCAATGGACTGTTAAGGGAATGAGTCCTATTATAGGCAAGCCATGAGGCTTATAATTAATGGCGTAAAAATCAGAGCCATCAGCCTTAATTCCTGTTTAAACGTCAAAACCCAATAAGGAGCTGACGCGTGGATTGCCGCTTCGGGAACATCGGAGGACACAAGTCCCCAATCGTCAACGCCGACTTGGCATTTAAAGGTCCAACCAGATCTTTAAGACGGGCTGCATGTGACGCTTAGGAGGTCGCATCAAGCGCAGACTCAAAGGTCGCGTCCTGAAATCCATCCTTTCATGAACCCAAAGGCTGCGTTCTTTTCATTCCTGCTAAAAGATCCACAATCGCATCTCCTGGAGTGGTTAAGAGCCGGTCTCCTCAGCAAATTGGGTCCATTCAGGGGTTGCGTCTTAAGTTCACAAAGGCTGCGTCCTGAAGTCCGCATCCTCAATAACCAGCGGAATCCCGCGCGTCGCTCTTGAGGAGCCCAAAACTGTGCCTTTACTGTAAGATGAACGTCACATCCCCATTGTGAACTTAATACAGCCTGAGTTTGCGCCCTATCAAAGAATCAGAGCCGTGTCTCTATTGAGCCAATGCCGCGTCCGCGTCAATTAGCTGAGATCCGTGTGTCAGTCTTAAGGGGTCCGGGACCGCGTCTCCACTACATCCTGAATGCTGCATCCCGACAGAATCAAGGACCGCATCCATGGATCCGCGTCCTTCCATAAAGCCATGTCCTTATCAAAAAGAAAGGTTTGTGTATCTTCCTTGATGAGCCTGAATGGCATCTCAATTAATGAGTCAGAGTCGCGTCTCCTAGAACCGCGTCTCCGCTACCAATGAGAGCCGCATCTCACTCAAAAACTCAGTTCAGCCTCAGTTTATTGCCTCAGTTTATTATTTATGGCCGTACCCTATCTAAGGACGGCGTCTCTACAAACAGTCAAGGAGTACGATTATAAAAACTGAGTTCATCCATAGGCAACACAGAATCTGAAAGGATAAAGATGAGACAAAAATTTGAAGACTTTTATTATTTGACTCAAAAAATGATAAAAGTAATACAGACACTCTTATTTGACAAATGGAGTGTTACAAAAAAAAAGAGAAGAAGACTAATAATCCTGATTCCCTAAAGAACGAATTTGTTCCCGGAGGCGATACATCTCGAGCTGACGCGCCCTTTCAGCTTCCATCAGAGCTTGAACCCGTAGCTCCTCCTCAGATAAAAATCTCTTCGTAGCCAATTGCGCCTGGAGAGACTCCAACCTGGAAGAATGAGCAGAAAGGTTTTCCTGAACCTGTGTCCTGACAGTTTCCAGCTCTTTCAGCCTTTTTCTAGCAGCAATAAGTTTCTGCTCATTGGCCTCAATCAAGGCTTACGCCCTGGCAATGGTAATCTGAGCAGTGGTGATAACTTGCTCCGCACTCTGGATGACGATTTCAGATTCCCTTGAATTGCCAATCAGTCTTTGGTGGCCAGCTTGGAAATACTGGAGATGGCAGGCCTCTTCAGCATTTGTTCCTCTATCTCATTTCGCTCATGTTCTTGAGCGGCAAGAAGCTTACTCAGTGTCGACCGAGCCTCATCCACTGAGCCAGCATTTTCCAGAGTCTTGAGCTCCTTCAGGTGGCTCCCCAGCTGCTCAAGCTGCATCGGGCACGCCCTAGCCTGCGAAGGACTCCTAGTATGACCAATGTTCTCGATCTGATTTTCGAGAAGTATCCGGATAAACTTAAAAAAACTGCCCCCAGAAAGGATCAGGTCAACACAGGACCTCATGGAAGCAAAAAACTGTTGCACCATTTGACGGGCTAGCTCTTTAATGATGTCGTTAGCTGGAGATAACCCTGCTGATATACTCTCGGACCCCTTTTTCATGACAGGATGAGAGACGGTAACCAGTTCAACTTGCACAGGAGTGAGGCCGATAATAGGTTCGTCAGATACTGAGGTAGTCACCGATACCTCCGGGACAGTTATTGTTGTAGCAGCTTCCACTGCAATAGAAATAACAGCAAACTCTACAGCACTGGGCTCCCCAGCTAAAGTTTGAATTGTGCTATTTCTGCGCCAATGCTTGCTACAGGATCCTCTACTTGAGCTACCCTAGTGCTCTCTGCAAATCACAACTTTAAAATGTCAGTGGTAATAATAAAAAGGAGAATATCCAATACGTCAGTATTCTCTTACCAAGTTGAGGATCTGAAGATGGCAAATTCCTAGATAGGTCATGTGGGGATGAGGCTTTCCCGACCTCGACGGTTGCACTCTCTTGAGGCATTTCGGTAACAGGAGCCTCAAGACCCTCCTGCTGGGCCAGCTCTTGGATCATCTCCTTAATATGAGAAGAAGTTGTAGCTTCAATATCGGTAGCCAGGCCTGTAGAATAAAGTCAAAAGGAAATGTCAGAACTCTTTCCTAACTTGATGAGGAACCGGTTCAAGAAGACAAAGAAAATACCTTCAGTAGCAGCAATCATTGCTATCGGCGAAACCATGACAGGGTCATATCCCTGTTTCTCTTCCTCCGAGATATGCGAGAATTTGCTCGTATCAGGAAGAGCGGGTTCATCGCCAAAATCGACTTCTTCGCCAAAATAATATCCATGTTCTTCGGACAATGAAGACGACAGTTCAACACAAGAGGTCTCAGCAATCGAGACCTTACCAATGAATACCCCAGTAATAAGGCTTGGATCGATAACTCGCGAGGTGGACATTAATACACTGGGAGACCCAGGCTGCTGCACCTCCACCCTTCTCCCATGAGCTGAAGAAGACCCGGGCTGAGTTGAGACCCCCGGAATCTCAACGTCATCCCTCCCGACCAAGTCAACTTCAGGTCGCTCGACCTCTTCAGCCATGACGGGCTCACCAGCGAGTTCCCCCTCTTCCAAGATCATGGGGCCTTCTGCGTGGAAGAAACGCCGATCTGAGTCTCAGGAGCAGTAGTGCTTAAGGACGAAGCCACATGCTTAGCTTTTGGGGCCATTTCGACCGTGAAATCGGTGCTGAAGACATTAAAACTGGAAAAGAGCTTTTAAACTTTTTCTTAACTCTCGACAGAAAGCTCAGCGAAGAAGAAGAAGAGTCTAATGATGACTCTTGAAAGACTGTTGTATTTTATAGGCACAGTGATTCGTAGAGATACGCAGCGCTTGGCTCGAGGCCTAATCCCCGCCTGACTCGTGGCGTGCATATTAAATGCAACGCAAAATTCGCGCGCCAAAGGAAAGATGTCCCCTTAATTTCGGCCGGACAGATGGCAATGCGCCCAAAACACGAATTCGTGTTTGACAAAAATTGCGTCCCTCTAAAAAGTCACGCCTCTTCAGTAAGGCCAAAGCCACGCCTAGTTTACAGAGTAAGAGCCGTGTCGCGATGGAAGCTTTAACGTGTGGTAGTGAAGTGAACAAACGGGTATTCTTCTCTTGCTTATAAACTTAGTGAATCAAATGTAAAAGAAACTAAAAGAAAGGATGGCTATGTTCATGGTGGAAATCGTTGGAAAAGAAATCAAGATTGGGATTGGTTTATTCACAAGAAAAGGAAAGAAAACTTAAAGAAAGCTTGAATTAAAAAGATCCATGACTAGCTTACCTTGCTAGCTTGCCAAGACTTACTAGACTCCTTGATAGTGAATGCTTGCCTAATGTTGTCACTCCATTAGCGTAGGATTCGTCTCGCGTGTTGACCTAATTACTTTCTCACTTGCAAGATGGTGGTTTAACCATCGGAGAAGAGAAGATCATACAACTTGCAAGATGAACAAAAGCAATCACCCATGAGTTAGTGAAGAAAGCTAAGCTAGGGATTAGCTAGTACATGGAGAAGAATTAACTACAACAAGCCATAAGAAAAATACAAGAAAGCATGAAGTAAATTGCAAGAATTAAAGAAAGCAATAAAGAAAGCATGTAAAGAAAGCACATAAACTAGAACCAAGCTTCAAGTAGAGGAAGTGGAGAATGGATCAATCCTTGTTGCTTCAAGTGTCACCCTTGATTACACAAGCTCTCTCTCTCACACTCTCTCTCTTTTACATTGAATTCTAGGGAAGAAGAAGAGGGATCTAAAGAACAAAACCTAAAGAGAAAAATACATGAAAATTACACTACTAAACTAATCTCCTCTCTTCTCCATTCTATTAAGACGAAGAAGGTGTACTTATTATGTGTATAAAGATGTATTTGATGTACCCTTTCTTGTCTCCGCTATAGCATAGGGCTATACCGAGTCGATTCTCAGGGAGAGCTCGCGATGGAAGCTTTACGTGTGGTAGTGAAGTGAACAAACGAGTATTCTTCTCTTGCTTATAAACTTAGTGAATCAAATGAAAAAGAAACTAAAAGAAAGGATGGCTATGTTCATGGTGGAAATCGTTGGAAAAGAAATCAATAAGTGGATGTGGTATTCACAAGAAAAGGAAAGAAAACTTAAAGAAAGCAATCCATGACTAGCTTACCTTGCTAGCTTGCCAAGACTTACTAGACTCCTTGATAGCGAATGCTTGCCTAATGTTGTCACTCCATTAGCGTAGGATTCGTCTCGCGTGTTGACCTAATTACTTTCTCACTTGCAAGATGGTGGTTTAACCATCGGAGAAGAGAAGATCATACAACTTGCAAGATGAACAAAAGCAATCACCCATGAGTTAGTGAAGAAAGCTAAGCTAGTGGTAAACTAGTACATGGAAGGAAAATTAGCTACAAGCCATTAAAGAATTTAAAACAAAGCTTGAAGTAAATTGCAAGAAAGTAAACAAAGCAATAAAGAAAGCATGTAAAGAAAGCACATAAACTAGAACCAAGCTTCAAGTAGAGGAAGGAGGATGGATCAATCCTTGTTGCTTCAAGTGTCACTCTTGATTACACAAGCTCTCTCCCTCACAATCACTCTCTTTTACATTGAATTCTAGGGAAGAAGAAGAGGGATCTAAAGAACAAAACCTAAAGAGAAAAATACATGAAAATTACAATACTAAACTAATCTCCTCTCTTCTCCATTCAGTTTTTTCTCGCAGGTGAAGGTCACATATTTATAGCATGGGAGAGAACCTTCGAGAGCCTAGGTTGTTGGCACGAAATTCGAGGCCATAACAACCTAAGATTGCCGCGCCCAAGCCGCGGATCGCGGCTTGATCTTGGCCGTTGATCCGGATCTTTCTGTTGGAGATCAGTTGAGAGTTTGTTAGCCACGTGGTATATCTAGAATTTTCGTTTGTTGCGTGGATCTTTCTGGATCTGGATTTGAAATCTGGCTTTATCTTAATCATGGATTAATCACTTAATTAGTGTTAATTAAGTGATTATTTGGAAATCTCTCCATTAGAGTGTGTACCTGCAAATATGTAGAGAAGAGGAGTAAAAATCACATTTTTATTAACTAAATGCATGAGGATTATGATGTAAAATATGCAATATTGGATACCAATCACACCCCACACTTATTCTTTTACTCGTCCCGAGCAAAAACAAAGAAAAAGAAAAGAAAATCTATACTACCAGTTTATTACACCACTTTCGCAGGTGACGCGATTGCACTGAGCATGTGCAACAAGCCGTTAAACCTCTAGGTTACCCTAGAGGAGGAGTGTTGTCTCCTGAGGGTTTTCAGCGGATTACACCCACAAAATCCATAAAGAAAGAAGACAAATGTTAGTGTTTTGAAAACGCATTTTGAATAAGAGACATGTTACGAACTATTTTCGCAAAAATATAAGTGATCCTAGGTCATAAGTCCACCTATAATCATTCTTCCTTAAACTTAGTATCCATGCAAGATCTTGTCTTTAATTAAGGTAAGAATTCAAAATTGGATTGAATATTTTATCCTTCATAAAACCTAGATAGTATGCACACCGTGTAAGTGAAGATTTCTGAGATTTCAACTCTAACCATCAAGCCATTTATTTATATATACTTTTTATGCTTTTTTCTTCCCTTAGTTTAGGCTTTCTAGTCTACCCTTGTAGCGAGCCTTTAACCGATGACTCCCAAACCAGACGGTCTTAGGGCACCAGATGAGAAAACATCCCTCGGTTTAAGGTCTCGAGTAGAAAAGGCCACGAAACTAAAGGGGATTATTTATTTCCTTTACCACCGTTAGGCGTGAATAATCATGCTTCTTGAGGCATAATTCTCCAGCTTAATAGGTGATGTTTTATTTATATATATATATATTTTTTTTTATTTATTTATATGGCATTCTGGTCTTTGTTTCCATCCCAAGAAATGTGTAAGTGTGAAGTGCATATTATCTAAGGCAAAAAATTCAAGATAAGAATATCTCACCAATTTTACTTACTTAGCCTATAATCTCAAACAAGATCTATTATTTCAACTAGGTTTAAGATGTCATAATTAAGGCTTTCTTAATTTCTAAGATACATCTTAATTTTCTTAGAAATAGATCAAAACTTTGTCTCTTATTTCAAAAAGTTTTTATTTTTTATTTTTAAAATTTTTTTTATTTTCTAAAAGAAATGTAAAAGAAAGAAAATCTAAAAACTCTATGTTAGTAAACCCTCCCCCACACTTATTTCATGCATTGTCCTCAATGCATCGTGATATATGTATGCATGAAACAAATAGAAAGGGAAGGAAAAATATACCTCAAGGTGGTGGTTCCGGTGGTGGTCGGATTGGTCCACGAAACATGGCCCAATCATCTTTACGTTGGGTTTTCAGGAACCTACCAAAAATATAACTAATATGACCCACAAGAATGATATATGCATGAATGATTTTTATTATGTACATGACCCCATCTAATTTCAAGATTTGCAAAATAATTTCTGAGTCAAATTTATCAACTACCTTGTCCCAGAATGGTGCATGAAATGATAGAACAGTTGACTTGGACTCTGGAAGGAATACCGACTCAGGATTATGATTTAAATCAAGTGATGGTTCAGGAGTCGAAGTGAGGTCAGAAATTGTGTCCAAGTCAAGAAATGGAAACTCAAGTCCACATGTGTTGTCCAACAATGGAATGTGACCTACTATGGGTGATATCTCTTTACTTCCAATTTTAAGAAATTCAAGCTCATCACCGTACAATTCTTCAAAACTTAAGTCAACATCTTCCTTAATAATTGTACAATCAGTTTCAGAAGTAAAGAGATCGAGAAAATCAAGGTCACATTTCTCATTGAGTTCAATTCCACAAGATGGAGAACTTGCCAAAATGTCAATAGAATCTTCAAAAGTGTAGAATTGGGCAAGTTCAATATGATCCTCAAAGATGGATGATTCAACTTCATTGTGAATTGTGAAAGGATCCAAGATTGACTCCGGGAAAAGATTGATGTGAGGTAAAGATACCGGAGTCATTATGGAATAAGGAAAAAGAATTGAATCACTGAGTTTGGGTTCAAGATCACATTCCTCATGTAGTTCAATAAAATGTGGAGAACTTGCCAATTTATCAATGGAATTTTCAGAAGTGTAGAATTGGTCAAGTTCAATGTGATCATCAAAAAAGATTGGTGATTCAATTTCACAATGGATAGGAAATGGATCCAATTCTGACTTGGGAAATGGATTGAAATCAGGTAAGGTTATGGAAATCATGATTGAATCAGGAAGTAAATTGGAATCATCTGGTGAAAGTTCAAGATCATAATCATGTTCAAGTTCAATTTCATGAAAAGGAAAACTTGCCAAAACGTCAATTGGATCAGAAGTGTGGACAAGTTCAGGTAATTGTGCTGAAATTGAATTAGGACTTCCAAAACTACATGACTCTTTGGTTTTGACAGAGTGGCTAGTGACCTTAGAAATAGGATGAAGAGTTTGGATCAGCAAATCTAAGTCACGGGCACGAGCATTTTGAGCATGAGTCATGTCTTCAAGCATCTTTTCAAAATTGATAACTTCATTATTTGGATGAAAAGATGAAGTGTTGTTTTGAAAGTGATGGTGAAATTGTGAGTCAAAAGTGTGTGATGATGGAAAAGTGGACTCACACAAGAAATCATTACTCGGTTCCATGACAAATGGTTGTTCATTAGGAAAAGGTGGAAGTGAGTAAGACTCTTGAAAATACGGTGGAATTGGAGAGGCAAATGGTTCTGGAAGTGTCTGCTCAGCTCTCTGTAAATTGGCTTCTAAACTCCTTAGTAACTCAGATTTGTCTTCAAATGGTTCAGAAAAAGGAGTATATGAAGTGGAATCGGGAAATGAATCTTGTGAATATTGTGGACTTGGTGGAAATGGTGGACAAGGAGGTTGATAATTAAACTCGGGGGACTGGAATCCCCAATGACTCGGTGAAGAGTTGAAATTATTTTGGACATTATAATTATTAGATGGGGGGTATGGGTCATATTGATTCGGATAAGGCCAACCTGGTGTATGTGGTTGGTGCATATTGTAAAACACCGGGTTGGAATTATCCGAATATGGAGTGTGTGTGACATATGGATGGAAAGAATTGTAATTATAAGCCATATCACACAATCACAAACAAAAACAAACAAACAAACAAACAAACAAACAAACAAACAAAAGAAAAAATTTCTAACCTAAGTTAGGGTAGACTTAGACCTAGACGACTCCTAACAAATAGACTGTCCACAGGAGGTTTAGTGTAGACTCTAACTACAGGCTAATCAACCAGGGAAGGGTAAGGTTGGTGGGAGGTTTTCCGTCCGGAGACGTTCCTTAATTAAGTAACCAGCAACCTTCGGGCTTTCGGCCCTCAACCCCTTTCCTAGACACTAATTTTGCAAGAGTTAAATTCCAACACTTTTCCCCCTTAGGATAATCTCCTAAGTGAGTCCGAGATGTCCCTAGGGCCAACGTCTATTTTTTTATTAAATTAGGTTTGGGTTAGTGAGTGCTTGGGAAAATGATTTTTGGGCTAAGGAAAGGGTAATGACCTCCCCACCTTATCTTATTTACGGGTATGCCCTTAAATTTGAATTGTGCAAGTGTACAAGAAATAACAAGGATTCACTCTAAGCAAGAAAATCAAGCAAGAGTTTGTCCTAGTCTAATATGCAATGCGACACGTACCTTGCCTCCAGCACTCTTCAACAGTAAATTTAAAGTAATTGAAAGACACGTGCCTAATGATGCAAATGTCTAATCAATTTTAACGATTACAACCAATTTTTTTACTGTTGAATTAATTAACAGGAATACAGTGAAGTATACAGGAAATCAAGTATAACAACAGATGTAATTTGCAGATCTGAAGCTCCTGCAGAAAATTTGTAAGTAGTGATCTCCTAACTGCCGCGTTCCCACGGCAAATTGCTGTGGATCCGCGGCAATTTGGAGGGATCCTGGGCTCTGCTTTCTTGAGCAGAGACCCAGGTCCACTTGTATGTTACTGCAATGAATATTTTCCTGTTTTCTTCTCCTGTAACCTGCAACAGAGAAGAAGAATCGTTTAGTACTTCACTTTAAACCAAAAAATACGTTGCTCTCCCCGGCAACGGCGCCATTTTTTATTAAGACGAAGAAGGTGTACTTATTATGTGTATAAAGATGTATTTGATGTACCCTTTCTTGTCTCCGCTATAGCATAGGGCTATACCGAGTCGATTCTCAGGGAGAGCTCGCGATGGAAGCTTTACGTGTGGTAGTGAAGTGAACAAACGAGTATTCTTCTCTTGCTTATAAACTTAGTGAATCAAATGAAAAAGAAACTAAAAGAAAGGATGGCTATGTTCATGGTGGAAATCGTTGGAAAAGAAATCAATAAGTGGATGTGGTATTCACAAGAAAAGGAAAGAAAACTTAAAGAAAGCAATCCATGACTAGCTTACCTTGCTAGCTTGCCAAGACTTACTAGACTCCTTGATAGCGAATGCTTGCCTAATGTTGTCACTCCATTAGCGTAGGATTCGTCTCGCGTGTTGACCTAATTACTTTCTCACTTGCAAGATGGTGGTTTAACCATCGGAGAAGAGAAGATCATACAACTTGCAAGATGAACAAAAGCAATCACCCATGAGTTAGTGAAGAAAGCTAAGCTAGTGGTAAACTAGTACATGGAAGGAAAATTAGCTACAAGCCATTAAAGAACTTAAAACAAAGCTTGAAGTAAATTGCAAGAAAGTAAACAAAGCAATAAAGAAAGCATGTAAAGAAAGCACATAAACTAGAACCAAGCTTCAAGTAGAGGAAGGAGGATGGATCAATCCTTGTTGCTTCAAGTGTCACTCTTGATTACACAAGCTCTCTCCCTCACAATCACTCTCTTTTACATTGAATTCTAGGGAAGAAGAAGAGGGATCTAAAGAACAAAACCGAAAGAGAAAAATACATGAAAATTACAATACTAAACTAATCTCCTCTCTTCTCCATTCAGTTTTTTCTCGCAGGTGAAGGTCACATATTTATAGCATGGGAGAGAACCTTCGAGAGCCTAGGTTGTTGGCACGAAATCCGAGGCCATAACAACCTAAGATTGCCGCGCCCAAGCCGCGGATCGCGGCTTGATCTTGGCCGTTGATCCGGATCTTTCTGTTGGAGATCAGTTGAGAGTTTGTTAGCCACGTGGTATATCTAGAATTTTCGTTTGTTGCGTGGATCTTTCTGGATCTGGATTTGAAATCTGGCTTTATCTTAATCATGGATTAATCACTTAATTAGTGTTAATTAAGTGATTATTTGGAAATCTCTCCATTAGAGTGTGTACCTGCAAATATGTAGAGAAGAGGAGTAAAAATCACATTTTTATTAACTAAATGCATGAGGATTATGATGTAAAATATGCAATATTGGATACCAATCACATCTCAAAGATCGCGTCCCTCCAAGAGCCGCGTTTCTTCAGCAAACTAATATATGCGTCCCTATTCCAAGTGAGGACTGCATCTCTAAAATAACATGACCCCTGCGTCTACAAGACTTACATTCAGTTTTTACTTCTACAAATCAGTTCAACAGTACACTGGTACAAGCAGACGACTGTTCACCCCTGGTTCAAAGTACATCAACAACCTGCTTAAAGCACTGAGGAGGTCTGGACTGCGTATCTAGATACTCACAACAATCATCTCTGGTGGCTTCAAAGGATTTTACAGTACACTCACGAAGACTATACTTTAGATAAGATCAAGCTTAGAGTATCTCAAATGATTGTCAGTCCAATCATGAGAAGTATGAATTCAACAGAGTCCAAAGTATTTCGAAATTCATCCCAGTCAACCGCAGAATATCGAAAACTTTGGTGGTGGTTCTGTAGGCTGTCTAAAAATCACTGAAGACAAGTCGTCAAAAAGTAGAATCCAAACTCTAGACGTAGGGCTAGTCATCGCCACCAATGCAGGACCAAGACGCGAGGGTTGAAACTCGCATCTCAACATCACTGTAAGGACCAAGACGCGAGGGTTGAAACTCGCGTCCCAATATTATCGCAAGTGCTATGACGTAGAGTCTAAAGTCCGTGTCTCACGCGAAGCTTGACGCAGAGCTAGAAACCCGCGTCTCTCAAGCATTACTTCAGCAGCAAAACGCAAGGCTCAAAACCTGCATCTCAGTTATAACTGCCCTCATTATTGGGTCAATTATTGCCCACGTAATGAGAGAGTTAACCCCATTATGGAGTGTTTTTAGGGACACGTTTACCCCCTGAAACCTCTATAAATATCCCAGTTTGCTATGGAAGAGGGGTCAGAAAAAGGTCGGATAATTCTTGATCAAAGAACTTCGGTTGTAAGCCGTAAAAACACCAAGATTTTCAGCTAAAAAGAAAGAGAGAGTTCAACTCTTCTAAACAACTTACTGTGTACAAGTTCGTTCTTTGCCTACACTCTCTTTGAGATCCTTGGTGGACAGAAGCTGTGTTACTTCGCCTGCTATCCAAAGAGAGGATTCCCAAGAGGTCCTGACATTCACCTGGTCAACGAAAAATAAGATTCACTTTCCATCGCCACATCAAGAACCCGGTACTAAACAAAGGGGAGATTCAGGCTTGAATATCTCCCCTCTCTTGTAAGAGGATTATTGATTTACTGTAACTTTCTTTACAGTCAAATAAAGAATTTACTCCTCGATCTTCAGTTTTTCCTCCACCAAACAAAGTGTTTAGGAGGCAATTAATTGGTGATTATTTAGAATCCTTTCTGCATATTGTGGACTAATAGATAAGATACTACTTTACTAGAAGACTGATTCTTTCTTGATGTTTGGATATACATATGAACTTAGTTAGAGTTGGAGTTGATCAGAGATGTATATATATTCTTTATGTTGGATCTCTTGATTGATCTTTATGTAAGTGAGAGCAGGTGATGATCTTGATCGATGATCTTACTGTTACTCGATGGTGAGGATGTGATGATGTGCTGACTGTTTATTTTAGACTTGGATATACCAGTGACTTAAAGGATGGATATATCAATGACTTGAGGATCAGTGTAGATCGAGAAAGTAAGAGAACTGATTGATTGTTTATTTGGACTTGTGGGTTACTGTACCGGATTACTTTGACATGGATTGATACTTGATGTTCATGATGATTGTATTGGGACTATTGGTTGATGGATCATTTACTATTGTATCTTAGTGTAGATGGATGAGATATTGAATAGTTCTAGATAAGACTATTTATTGAGCAGTATTCGGGCTTGCTATTGTATTCATATTATTGAAAGTTACTGGAAAAATATTAATCAGACCGTAACACATGTATTGCTTTATTGTTCTACTGTTTACATGCTAATATTGTCCACATTGTTATTGTTAGATCATTGATATTGTTACTGTCACCGTATCGTCCCAGTAATTAAAATAACATGGATATTGATTGTTCTAAATAATAATATAATAGATAACTTACACCGAAATTGGGAAAATTGATGGAGGAGACAACATCTGTATTTTGGGTGGACTTAGGATACAGGTTGCGCAGCCGAGTTATAGTTCCACTGCAGGGTTTCGGGGGATGAATGACATCCCGTATTGTTCATATTGTTATTGTTATTGACTACCTAGCGGTAGGATCTAATTCAGCGCAGGTGATTAGGCCGTGGTTCTGGGTATATAAAAAACCCACCTAAAGCATGGACATTGTCTCTTCTACTGATTTCAATAACATATGACTTCAATTGACATGTGTGATAGGCGTAGTATGGGATGTGTCTATTACATGTGGCAATTGGTGTTTGCTGACATAATTGATAACAAAACTAAAATATTATATTGATATTACAGACTGAACATAGATATATACATGTTATAATAGACACCTGATTGTACACTAGACCCTGGCATGACTTATTCGTCCTACATGATATATATATATATATATATATATATATATATATATATATATATATGTATGTATGTATGTATGTATGTATGTATGTATGTATGTATGTATATGTATACTGTGATAGACACCTGATCTGCTGTATTGACTGACCTTATTGCTCTCTGTTCATATTTTATATATTATATCGATCTTATTCCAGTATTGTTTATCATTATGTATACACTGTTTATATGCACGAGCATTTCCCATTTTCTTATGCACTCATTAGGTCGCTTTCTAACGAACCTGGATTTACACGTCCAGACACTGGATGTTTCATGTTATTGATCAGGTGTTCGATGAGACTGGATATGTTACGAGGAGTTGGAGTCTCTCTCTTTTGATTATAGGTATTCTTGTTCTTTTATTCATATTATTTCTTGATTCTATCGTATACAGTTACCATTTCTTATCTTCATTCATCTGCTATTATTATGTTAGATATTTATATGTCATATTGCAGTGATATTGAATTATCGTGGTAGATTTTATAGCTTGTTCAGGTTACTTTAGGCTTAGCGTATATACGTGGGGTACTTTCCTCGTGTATATAAGTCGCCGACTTTCGTCGCGACTCCGTTTTCACGTATTTTGGGACATGACAAGGTTTTCTTAGTATTAGAGCCAGGTTTACTCAAAAAGAACCTAGTTCATACCGGTAACTTGAAACAAGCGATAGTTATACTGCAATGTACATATACTATCTATACAATGATATTGACTTTACTTGGAATTGACTGTCCTCCTTTGAAAATTCATCTTTTTGATTTTCGATCTCTCTGATTTTATCTCTTCTTCTAGAATAATCTTGGTTCCATCTTGATTCCTATTCTTGTCGATTCTATTTTCTGATTTTATCTCCTGAGTTTGATCACTCCATGTTGAAACACGTAGCAGAGATCAGAGCACGCAGCGGAAGCGTGATGGGCCCATGATATAGTGAGGAGCGACGTGGAAGATTTATCTTCTCTTTTAACTTGATTTTTATCATTCCCTGCTTTATTAAAATTTTGAGGATAAAATTTTTATAAGGTGGGTAGAATGTAATACCTCTATTTCTGAAATACAAGATTTAATAATGAATAATAATATTTTTATTTCATGTATTTGTGTTAATTATTATTGTTGTTATATATTATTATTATGGTTATTATTATTGATAATAATTATTATTGTTATTGTTAAATATCTTTGTGTATTATTGTTGTTATTCTTATTATTAATATTATTGATATTTATTTTGTGTACTATTAGACAAGCTCACTTCTTACCCCTATTTTTCTCTTCCTTTTTCTTTCATTCTTATTCTTTATCCTAAGCCCAATCCAAACCCAAGTATTCATTTCTATATGTTTTACCTTTACCCATTATCCCATATCTATTTCCCTATCTTTCTTTTATTTTTCCTTGCCCATGTCATGATCCCATTTCCATTCCTTCAATTTTTCTTTTATTTGAGCCAAATCCCAAACCAAAACCATTACACAATATCTAATTTTAATCTTATCTCAAATCCAAATCCTAACAAAAACATATCTAATCCTAACTTACCCAAATCTAAATCTTATTTTCAAAATCATAATCTCAACTAATTCTATTTCAAAATAAAATCCTAACTAATCATTAAACTATTTTAATCTTTATCCTATTAACTAAATCCTAAATCCTAACTATGTAATCTATATCTTAATTACCTAGTCACTAATCCTATATCTTTCTTTCTATATTTAATCCTATCTAATCCTATCCATTTAATTTAAATCTAAACCAACCTGTCACGCCCCGCTTCTCAAAATACGGAATACGCGTACGTGACGATGGCCAGCAGATACTCACGAAGAGTGAAATCTCTTCCATGAGTACCTTAGGCTGTCAATAACAAGCAGGATAGCACACATATATGCATATACAACCAAGCGCAGGGATAAAATCACATATATGAAAAACTGAATCGTAAATAATTTTTATTCGTCCACTATACCTGAATAAAATAAGTCAAGAAGAAAACTGAACTCACCGAAGAACAGCAAAACAAGAATATGATCTACGAAAAACTCTCTATACCGGCATCTAGATTTAAACACTGAAAAATAATATAAAGGTCCGTCAGAAACGGACTAGCAAGAGCACACGAAGGGAAAAGGATGATAAAAGAGGGAATATGAAAATGTAGTAACAATAAGTAGGACATAAGCATAATATGGTTGGCAGTATCGAGAACTGAAGATAATAACAATATCAGAAATAATCGAGAAGATAGCTCATGTATAATAAGATCGTGCATATATGGGGTGACATGTATATAATGAACATGAGACATCCTGGACAAGTAACTGTCGTGTAACATAATCACAAGATCATAAGAACTCGAGATCACAAGATAAAATAATATGGTATGTCCAGGAATGTCATGTAGTCAAGACAATGCATGTCACATGAGTCTCAAGTATCAGTATCTTGAAAATATATCTCAGGTACTAAATCACTGAAGACAATGCATGATATGATGTAAGTGCATATGTCTAGTATGTTTTATTACCCTAACTAATGCAACCATCATGTGCCCCATCCTACAGGACAACTGCATTTCAAACAAGTGATGCATTAGTGGATCCTGATAGCAGAAAGAAACAGTTCACTGTACTCGGGTATCATGTAATATGTAATAATAGGAGCGCACATAAATAAAAAGATCACGTGTGGTATCCAAACCCACAAGGGGTCGCCCTTCCAAGTACACCTCCCTTGATTTCCCCTGCTACAGTCTCCCCAAATAACCCCGGCTTGATTAATTTTATTAATTAAATGCAAATGCAAATAGTGTTACTCAGTGTTACAGGGTCACGAATCGGTACCAAGAATATCAGCATTAGATGGTGAATACAATGTGTATCAAAACTATGGGACGGTGTTGACAGTGACAATATCATGTGACAAATATATAATTATGCAAGTGATACCAGATGCATGCAAAATAGTGCAAGTAATGTTAGCGACATGTAATCTAAATGTCAAAGTAAAATGGTCAGGATCATGTGTTCATAATCTAATAAGATATCCTCGAATAATTACTCAGAATATAATGGTTAATTTCCTTGATTAATTTCCAATAATATCAGGATCACAATATCAATCGATATTAAATTTTTAACTATCAATCTTTCTTCATTATTATCCAGTTAATCTTAAGATCCAGATCAAAGTATTTATCATGATCAGTGTAAATTTCATGTTAATAAATCAGTCTACCACATACAAACAATCATGCCAATTTAAGTTGGATGCATGTATGTACAGGAACAAGATGCAAACATGATATGTAAGGTAATAAAACATGACCACGAGACTGTATCGGTAATAATATCAAGAATAGAATAATTAGTCATATAATCGGAAGAGAAAAGCTGATATGTAAATATGATCACAGGATAGTGTTGATGATCAAGCGATATGATAACCAGAATTTATACTTCAGAGGCAAAATTAAGATCAATAATAAGATCAATAAGAAAGTCAACGAGAGGAGAATCGTGTACACTTGCCTGATGTCGTTGGAGTCTGAATTCCTGTAACTGCAACCGGCTCTGGGTAAAATTCGCGGCCAAAATATTGCGTAAATTAATTAGAGACTTGATATATTCTTATTCAGTGATAAGTTAAATAAGAAAGTAATTTTTTACTATTTATTATAATTTTGGTTGGTTAATTTTCCAAATAATTCAGTTTCTAAATTCATAGCAACTATTTAAAATATATATTCATGATAAAATATATGCATAAAATAATAAATTGATGTATAATATTTACATATTACTGAATTATGAATTTTTATTTTTTTGTGCTATTTAGAAATTTATTGGCCATTTTTAAATAAAATATCATTGAATAGTAATTACAAAAATATTTAATTTCATGTTACTCTAAGTAATATTATATCAAAATAATTTTGCAGAGTTTCAAATTTAGTTTGTGATTTTCTGTGAATTTTCTGAAATTTTATGTGAATTTTCTGAAATTTTCTAAATTAAAATAAACCTAAAAATCGATAAAAATAAATAAAATGCTTAACGGGTTTGTTTGCTACAGTAATGGGTCTGTTGCTACAGTGTTGGGTTTAGGTCTGGGCCTGCTACAGTAAAAATCTACACATTTTATTTCTATGTTATTTATTTATTTATTTTTCTTTCTCTTTCTTTCCTTTTTTTTTTTTTTTTTCCTTTCTTTCTTTTTCTCTTTTTCTTTTTTTTTTTTTGTATTGGGGCCGGGTTCGGGTTTGTAAACAGACCCGAACCCGGGTCTGTTAGTCTGGCCTGGCGAACCAAACCTGGCCTAGGCCAGGTCTGGCTGGGCTGGCCAGACCACGCTAGGTCTTGGCCTGGCCTGGCTGCTTTCGGCCAGGCCCTGGCCGAGAGCAACAGTTGCTGCTGCTCTGGGCCAGAGGTCGAAAGCACAGCAGAGAACTCCTTTTCATTTTTTTAATTAAAATAAAATTTTAAAATAAATTAAAAATCATGATTATTATGAGACATATCTTAAATATCCCTATATATTTTTACTAAAATTTTAAAACAAGTTTTTCATGGTGAAATTGTTGATTAAACTAGGGTATACTACGTGTTCGATGAAATGCCAACAATTACTAAAATCGACGACAACGCAAAGTAACTT
Organism: Agave tequilana; assembly: GCA_038442645.1. NCBI lineage: Eukaryota > Viridiplantae > Streptophyta > Magnoliopsida > Asparagales > Asparagaceae > Agave > Agave tequilana. The sequence goes on along the minus strand of JAVJIF010009538.1, from coordinate 146,608 downwards.
ATCCGGAATGCTTCTCTTCAGTCTGAATCTTCTTCCAGCACCTTAGAGTCTTGGGAGAGAAGGTGCCTATGCTCACGCAAGGTGCGTGCGCCGCCATGGGGTCATGCGCGGCCGTCGACGGCGGATCTCATGGACGACAACGGTGGCTCGCCGGAGGGGATCAGTTGCCGGCGAAGATCACAGAGGCTGGACAGAGGGGCTCCCGACGGAGAAGGTACGGTGCTCGGGATCTCGCGCTCGCCGGTGGGGAGATGGAGCTCCGGGGGTTCGACTCGGCCGAGGGGGCTGCCGTCGACAGTGGAGCTCGCGGAGGATGATGATGGCTCATGGAGCTCGCCAGAAAGGATGTAGGTCTCCTCGCACTTGCCGGCGGAGTGTGAACGGCCATAGCTTGGCCTGAGGAGTTGCTGGTGCTCTGACAGTAGTGCAAGCCAAAGGGAGAGGAAGGAGGGGAAACCATGGAGTGATGCATGGAGGAGGCTTGGGGTTTATATAGGGGGGAGAGAAACGTAAGTAAGAGATAGAGGGAGAGAGGGAACGTGAGAGAGAGGGGAAGACGCAGGTGGAGGTTGTGGGGAACGTGGGTGCAGTTAGGAGGAGGAGTGGAGAACGTGGGGAGGAAGAAGAGGGAGCAGGACGTGTGTTTGTTGGGGAGAAGAAGATGAAGCAGAAAATGCTTAAATAAATAACGTGTGGCCTCTAACCACAAATCAAAGTGGTGAAGTGGTGGAGGCATTAGGATGTGGTGGAATGGGACATGGGTTCGAATCTTAGCAGCCAAAGAAGTTTGGTTTTCTTTAATTTGGAAGAATTAAAGGGTAAACAAAAGATGGTTAAAATAGAAATCTATCCTTATGAATCTAAAAGCCAAAGTGGCTTGATGATTAGAGCATTATTCCTATATAACATGGGCTTGGGTTCGAAACTTGCAACACGTGCGATTTTTCTAATTTCTTTTATTTTATTTTAATTTTAATTTCATTCTTTTCTTTTTTGAATAATATTTAAATATTATTTTATTGGATTAAACTCTATTAATTCAGGAAAATCCTCAAAAATTCTAAAAATAGAAGATGACATCCTGAATATTGTTGTGAAGTCAGATTTTTAAAATTCATTCTCAATTATTAATTAAAAATCTCGGAGTCAGACCGTGACACTGATCGACCCCGAATTAAGATTCTTCTCCAATAATTCCCAAAAATATTCCAAAAATCCAAAATAATTCAAAATAATGGAAAATGATATTTTGAGCTAAAATGACCTCAATTCGACTATCAGGATGATTAAATCATCACCAGATACCAGTAATGACATACGTATATCGGAAACCGAGAGTTACAATCCTACCCACCTTATAAAAAGAATTTCGTTCTCGAAATTCAGCCAGGCATCGACATATGAATCGAAGCTGCATCTATGAGAGATAGGGTTATCCCAAATCCATAGTCATGTCAATATGATATTACCCAAGATCAAGTCAATCATGGGTCATGATCTAACATATTCATCTGCCAAGAGTATCACCATAAATCCGGGGATTTAAATTAACTTTCTAGAGTTCATAATTGGCATATAACTTTGCTCTCCCAATCCACTATAGTCATATTCAACTGATAAGAGTACTCCCATCATTTATAGATCAAACCCTTAAGGTCTATCATCAACCATATTTCACTGATTTATTCTTTTAATTCTTTTGATCTATTCTGATCACATTGAACAAGAATTTCAAATATCTCAATTACGTTACCATCCTTATAACATCACTCCAAAATTATATCATCTCTGAGATCGTCACATATTGCTGAAATAATAATCGCCTCTGGTTTTTATTTCTTAAAAATCATTAATATCCCAAATAATCTCAAATCCTTGAGTACGTGTTTTATATTCACAGTATCACAATAACCCAATTATCAGATCAGACGGTCACTACTGGAAGATCATTAGTCAAGATAGCAGTCACTGATGGAAATTCCAAGATTAGATATCAATAATCAGTAATTAGTTATTGTCTCAACCCTCAATATATCTTTCAGATTGATTTTATATTCTTGCTTTTATATTCCTGCTTCAGATCCTAGAAGTTGAGTTTAAAATTCAATGATCTTCATAAAGATCCGGATATACCTATCTCCTCCTTTCATCTGTGATTCCTCAATCAAAGATCACATGATTCTCAATTTATCAAGGTATTCCAATTACAATGTTCTTAAGAGTCATAGGATTAACTCAAAATCTCAAACTATAATAGATATTCTTAAAATATTACTTAGGTCTGAAAACTTCAAGATTCTAATCCTCAGAAACTAAATCCAAGCAATCTGATCCAAGGTATAGTCATATTTTGCCCAAGGCAATAGTTCCATTTATTGATCTGATTATCACTCCAAGATCCATGCACTAAATCTAATATGTATGGATGTGATTTTATCATTATTTAATCCAGGCATAATTATTATCTTAAGTCTTACCTCTCACTATGATTCCCTTGTAGACATGTATCTCAAAAAGTTTCAGATCTAAAATTTCTCATAAAATTAACTACCATATAATTTGACAAAGATGCTCTCAATTAGTCTTCTTCTTCCAAATAATCAGGTCAAGTCCTTAATATATCTATCCTCAATCTAAACTAAGAGTAGTCTAACCAGACATGATCAAGCGGGACAGACTAGGTATGAGACTACATGGATGGAAGAGTCACATCAGGGTGACGGTTCAAGGGTTTCTGGGGATCGATTGAACAAGTATGGAGTCAGAGAGGGAGTCAATGACTGTTTACTCAGATAAATTCGTGGATGATTATCATATATGTGGCCTGGTTGCATATATGGCATATTATGAAACCTGGCTCTGATACCAACTAAACCATGTCACGCCCCGCTTCTCAAAATATGGAATACGCGTACGTGACGATGGCCAGCAGATACTCACGAAGAGTGAAATCTCTTCCATGAGTACCTTAGGCTGTCAATAACAAGCAGGATAGCACACATATATATATATACAACCAAGCGCAGGGATAAAATCACATATATGAAAAATAGAATCGTAAATAATTTTTATTCATCCACTATATCTGAATAAAATAAGTCAAGAAGAAAACTGAACTCACCAGAGAACAGCGAAACCAGAATATGATCTACGAAAAACTCTCTATACCGGCATCTAGATTTAAACACTGAAAAATAATATAAAGGTCCGTCAGAAACGGACTAGCAAGAGCACACGAAGGGAAAAGGATGATAAAAGAGGGAATATGAAAATGTAGTAACAATAAGTAGGACATAAGCATAATATGGCTGGCAGTATCGAGAACTGAAGATAATAACAATATCAGGAATAATCGAGAAGATAGCTCATGTACAATAAGATCGTACATATATGGGGTGACATGTATATAATGAACATGAGACATCCTGACAAGTAACTGTCATGTAACATAATCACAAGATCATAAGAACTCGTGATCACAAGATAAAATAACATGGTATGTCCAGGAATGTCATGTAGTTAAGACAATGCATGTCACATTATTCTCAAGTATCAGTATCTTGAAAATATATCTCAGGTACTAAATCACTGAATATAATGCAGGATATGATGCAAGTGCATATGTCTAGTATGTTTTATTACCCTAACTAATGCAACCATCCTGTGCCCCATCCCACAGGATAACTGCATTTTAAACAAGTGATGCGTTAGTGGATCCTGATAGCAGGGAGAAACAGTTCACTATACTCAGGTATCATGTAACATGTAATAACAGGAGCGCGCATAAATAATAAGATCACGTGTGGCATCCAAACCCACAAGGGTCGCCCTTTCAAACATAACTCATTGGATTTCCCCTGCTACAGTCTCCCCTAATAACCCCGGCTTGATTAATTTTATTAATTAAATTCAAATGCAAACAGTGTGTTACTCAGTGTTACATGATCAAGAATCGGTACCAAGAATATCAGCATTAGATGGTGAACACACTGTGTATCAAAATCATGGGATGATATAGACAGTGACAATATCATGTGACAAATATATAGTTGTGCAAGTAATACCAGATGCATGCAAAAAGTGCAAGTAATGTCAGTGACATGTAATATAAATGTCAAAGTAAAACGGTCAGGATCATGTGTCCATAATCCAATAAGATATCCTCGAATAATTACTCAGAATATAATGGTTAATTTCCTTGATTACTTTCCAGTAATATCAGGATCACAATATCAATCGATATTCAATCTTTAACTATCAATCTTTCTTCATTATTATCCAGTTAACCTCAAGATCCAGATCAAAGAATTTATCATGATCAGTGTAAATTTCATGTCAATAAATCAGTCTACCACATACAAGCAATCATGCCAATTTAAGTTGGATGCATGTATGTACAGAAACAAGATGCAAACATGATATGTAAGATAATAAAACATGATCACAAGACAGTATCGGTAATAATATCAAGAATAGAATAATTAGTCATATAATCGGAAGAGAAAAGCTGATATGTAAATATGATCATAGGATAGTGTTGACGATCATACGATATGATAACCAGAATTTATACTTCAGAGGCAAAATTAAGATCAATAATAAGATCAATAAGAAAGTCAACGAGAGGAGAATCGTGTATACTTGCCTGATGTCGTTGGAGTCTGAATTCCCGTAACTGCAACCGGCTCTGGGTAAAATTCACGGCCTAAATATTACGTGAATTAATTAGAGACTTGATATATTCTTATTCAGTGATAAGTTAAATAAGAAAGTAATTTTTTACTATTTATTATAATTTTGGTTGGTTAATTTCCAAATAATTCAATTTCTGAATTTATAGCAACTATTTAAAAATATAATTTCAAGATAAAATATATGCATAAAATAATAAATTGATGTATAATACTTACATATTACTGAATTATGAATTTCATATTTTTTGTGCTATTTAGAAATTTATTGGTCATTTTTAAATAAAATATCATTGAATAGTAATTACAAAAATGTTTAATTTCATGTTATTCTAAGTAATATTATATCAAAATAATTGTACAGAGTTTCAAATTTAGTTTGTGATTTTCTGTGAATTTTCTGGAATTTTATGTGAATTTTCTAGAATTTTCTAAATTAAAATAAACCTAAAAATCGATAAAAATAAATAAAAGGCTTAACGGGTTTGTTTGCTATAGTAATGGGTATGTTGCTACAATGTTGGGTTTCGGTCTGGGCCTGTTACAGTAAAATTCTACACATTTTATTTCTATGTTATTTATTTATTTATTTTTCTTTTTCTTTCTTTCCTTTTTCTTTTCTTTTTTTTGTATTGGGGCCGGGTCGGGTATGTAAACAGACCCGAACCCGGGTCTGTTAGTCTGGCCTGGCGGACCAGGCCTAGCCTGGGCCAGGTCTGGCTGGGCTGGCCAGACTAGACCAGGTCTTGGCCTGGCCTGGCTGCTCTCGGCCAGGTCCTGGCCGAGAGCACAGCAGAGGACTCTTTTTCATTTTTTTTATCAAAACAAAATTTTAAAATAAATTAAAAATTATGATTATTATGAGACATATCTTAAATATCCCTATATATTTTTACTAAAATCTTAAAACAAGTTTTTCATGGTGAAATTGTTGATTAAACTAGGGTATGCTATGTGTTCGATGAAATGCCAACAATAACTAAAATCGATGACAACGCAAAGTAACTTACCCAGAACGCTTCCCTTCAGTCTGAATCTTCTTCCAACACCTTAGAGTCTTGGGAGAGAAGGTTCCTTTGCTCACACAAGGTGCGTGCGCCGCCATGGGGTCATGCGCGGCCTCGACGGCGGATCTCGTGGACGACGATGGTGGCTCGTCGGAGGGGATCAGTTGCCGTCGAAGATCACAGAGGATGGACAGAGGGGCTCCTGATGGAGAAGGTGCGGTGCTCGGGATCTCGGGCTCGCCGGCGGGGAGATGGAGCTCCGGGGGTTCGACTCGGCCGAGGGAGCTGCCGTCGACAGTGGAGCTCGCGGAGGATGATGATGGCCCATGAGCTCGCCAGAAAGGATGTAGGTCTCCTCGCGCTTGCCGGCGGAGCATGGAGGGCCATAGCTCAGCCTGAGGAGCTGGTGCTCTGACAGTGGTGCAAGCCAAAGGGAGAGGAAGGAGGGGAAACCATGGAGTAATGCATGGAGGAGGAGGCTTGGGTTTATATAGAGGGGGAGAGAAAAGTAAGTGAGAGATAGAGGGAGAGAGGGAACATGAGAGAGAGGGGAAGATGCAGGTGGAGATCGTGGGGGACGTGGGTGCAGTTGGGAGGAGGAGTGGAGAACATGGGGACGAAGAAGAGGGAGCAGGATGTGTGTTTGTTGAGGAGAAGAAGATGAAGCAGAAAATGCTTAAATAAATAACGTGTGGCCTTTGGCCACAAATCAAAGTGGTGAAGTGGTGGAGGCGTTAGGATGTGGTGGAATGGGACATGGGTTCGAATCTTAACAGTCAAAAAAGTTTGATTTTCTTTAATTTGGAAGAATTAAAGGGTAAATAAAAGATGGTTAAAATAGAAATTCTATCCTTATGAATTTAAAAGCCAAAGTGGCCTGATGGTTAGAGCATTAATCCTATATAGTATGGGCTTGGGTTCGAAACCTGCAACACATGCGGCTTTTCTAATTTATTTTATTTTATTTTATTTTAATTTTAATTTCATTCTTTTCTTTTTTGAATAATATTTAAATATTATTTTATTGGATTAAACTCTATTAATTCAGAAAAATCCTCAAAAATTCTAAAAAATAGAAGATGTCATCCTGAATATTATTGTGAAGTCAGATTTTTAAAATTCATTCCGATTGTTAATTAAAAATCCCAGAGTCAGACCGTGACTCCGATCGACCCCGAATTGAGATTCTTCTCCAATAATTTCCAAAAATATTCCAAAAATCCAAAATAATTTAAAATAATGAAAATGATATTTTGAGCTGAAATGACCTCAATCCGACTATCAGGATGATTAAATCATCACCAGATACCAGTAATGACATACGTATATCGAAAACCGAGGGTTACAGACCCAATCCTTATATATCCTAACTACTAAATTCTATAGTTATCTTAATTAAATAAAAATCCTAACTAACCTAATCTCTCATTATCTCCTAATCCTAACCATCTAATATTAAAATATCCTAATCCTAACTATATAATCATAACCAATTAACATCTCCTATATAAACATCTAATTCTGAACTAAAATCCTAACTAATATTCTCCTCCTTCCTTTGCTGGCAGCCGCAACCCACCATACGGCCTCCTCTTTCTTCTTTAGCGAGACCCAATGGCAGTTCTGACACCTCAACATCCTCTCAGCGTCGACCTCCTCTGTCGTCGAACTCTCCAAAGCCGGCTGTGAGTTTCTCCCCCTCCGCGGCTTCCGCCTCGCGGCTTCCGCCTCCTCCAACGAGCTCCGCTGCGGCCTTCTCCTGGCCATGCCTTCTACTGCACCGTGAATGTGTCCTTTCTTCCTTTCTATTTTATGTTATTTTGTATGTATTTATGTATGTGTCATTTGTGATTAGGTGTGCATAAATTATTATGTGATGGTACATTTGTGGATATATATTACGTGTGCATGGGGTGTGCATGTTTGTTATATATGTTTATGTAAGAGTGTGTATGTATGTATATATAAATGTATGCATAATTATAAGTGTGAGTATTGTGTATGCTTGGGTGTATGCATTATTATGTGTATGTATGTATATACTCGTATATATATATATATATATATATATATATATATATATATATGTATAGGGGATACATGTGGCTATATGTGTTTAGTTATATGTTACAACGATGCAGACCTTTTCGTGCGCTCCGTACCCGTAACAGAAGACCCATACCCGATCTGGATTTATGTTCGTTATGGATCCGATGCGCTGGCGATTCGAAAACCGACCAATGTGATGATCTGGAGATTCGTACCGATTCGTGCAGTGGAGACAGGACGGTGATTCGGTCCCAAAAACGTTTCATTTTATGTGAGTGTTTGTTTATTGGTCTTTTTAATTGCAGCTTTTTATCTTCATGTTTCATGTGCATGTATATATTATTCTGCATTATTCTGTTCATGACAGTCATTATTGTTACATTGTGATGCTTTGGTATTATTTTATTGATATATCATTACTCTGTTACCAAGTATTGTCAATTTGTTTCATTATTCTAGATAGATGAGTATTAGTCTTGATCCTCCTTATTAGTAATAACCAGATGAGAATTTAATTATAAAGTTGAGGAATAATTAATGAGATTGCTTCATTGATAGATCGGATCAGTGTACTATATTAGGTGAGACTGGATCTGGTGATGGAGAATGATATATATATATATATAGTTAGTATCTTAGCACTGAGATATATTGATTCACTTTATCGATGTGTAATGTTATTTGATTTATTATATCTGTCGATGCTTGGATTTATTATTGGACTCATATTGGAGTGGAGATTGACTTAGAGCTAAGGAGTGTAGACTGGATTAATATGAATTAATAGAGTATATGGATATATAGTAGATTCAATAACTTTTTACTGAGATATTCTTATCCTTTCATTTCATATATAGATTGTTTATCATTTCGGATTCAGAATTATTTGTAGTATATCTTTGACTGTGACTTGACTGGACCTAGTAATTAGCCTAGTTCGTATTTGTGGATGAGTGATATATTTCATGTAAAGTGTGTTGGCCTAGAGGCCTTCCACTCTAGTTTTGATGATGATTAACTCATGTAGTTATGTGTACTAATAATCTTGTGATTTTAGTTTCAGATCATTAATCAAGTTATTACTTGGTGATTAGCTTCAACAAGATGTTTTGGAAGCTTGTCACATGGTGATTCAAGAGCCCGAGCGACAAGATCGTATATAGTACTCATTAGAGTCAAGCTCGGTGAATCACGGTTTGGATCGAGTCGGCTTGGAGACGGCGCTCTACAAGAAGACATCGGTACCATAGTTTAGTTTTGTGTTTAGATCCAAATTGTAAAGATTAGAATAGTATGATATGCTCAAGTTCACAACACACACGTTTCATGTTTTGGATATTGGTTTTCGGTTTTTTCGTTTTGGTTTAACCGATCTTGGTTTTCATGAATAGATATTATATCAAAACAAGTTTACATAGTTTAATGTATATTAGATTTGTTCGATATACATGCATGCTTCAACTACTTAGACAAACCTAGTTTGATATACCTATTCATGTGTTTTAGGTTTTGTGTTTTAACAAAACTTATTTTTGGAATTAAAGTCAAAAACATGGATATATATATATATATATATATATATATATATATATATATATATATATATATATATATATATATATATGTTTCATGTATATTGGACTTATGTTCATATGCATCATGCTTCAAAGTGTTTAAATATCATGTTTTTGTATTTGGATGAGTTTTGGACAAAACGTATTTTCTATTCAAAAATTCAAGTTTTGAAAAATACGGTTTTTAGTTTTTGGCAAAATTTCTATAACACAAAAATGATTCAAAAATGTTTAAAATTTATTTTGAAAATTTTAACACAAGTTTGTATATCAATGTAAAATGATAAAACTATTTTCGTGTAATTTTAGAGATTTTATGAGAATTTTTAGGATTAAAAATTACATGTTTTTCTGACCTGAACTGCCTCTGCCAGGCTAGGTCGGTCGACCGGACGGTCGACCGTACCAAGTAGCCGGTCAACTGACGCTGTCGACCGACTATCCGTGCACGCTGGTTGCCCCATAAGCCGGTCGACCGCACGGTCGACCGACTAAGAGCAGATTGCTCTCTGTTTGTTCCCGGTCGACCGAGTGGTCGACCGGCCAGAGAGCTGTTGCTCTCTGGTTCTGGGGATAGTCGACCGCCCGGTCGACCGATGGCACAACGGTCTGAAATATGACTGTTGGATGGTCGACCGCCCGGTCAACCGGTAGTTCATTTTTGGCAGGATCTGCTGCCAACGGCTATATTTTCTAATGGGCTATTTTCTTTAAGAATTTTTGGGCGAATTTTCTGAGCTTTCTCTAGTGTTTTCTCAGCAATCAAAAGAAGTTTTTGGGTTTTAATTGAACAATCTATTTGGTATTTTTACTAGGGTTTGAAAAATCAAAGAAAAGGATTTTTGGGAAAAGTGTTTGATTCAACTTCTTTATCTTGGTTTCTAGTTTTTCCCAAGGATTTTCTTTGAGTTTTTTTATTTCCATTCCTTTGGTTTTCTCCACACTTGAGCTACATCTACTATCTTATTCTATAGGATCTTTGTATGGGAAAAGAGATTGTTTGTGATTGTTTGTTAGACCACCAAGTTGTATACCCAATCTTTACTTGACTTTGTGCCTTTCCCTCATTGTGTTGAGGAGGTTGTGCATTTGGGTTGTATCCGTCAAGTTGTGAGGTAATCCTTGTGTTGCTTTGTGCTAATCCTCAAGTTGTGAGGTGATTGTTTGTTGGCTTGGTGCTTTGCCTCAAGAAGGAGGTTGTAATTGTAAAGAGAGGAGTTGGGTACTCCTAGTTATTGTATTGCCCCAAATCCTCGGTGGAGGTTCCCTGTGTGGGAGTCCTTTGTGGACAAGCTAGTGGAGTTGAAATCCTTCTGGGTGAAGGCAGGGACGTAGAGCTGGGTGCTCGAACCTCGAAACAAATCTTGTTGTTTGCGCTTGATCCATTGATTCTGTAACGCCCCGATCCCAATGATACGGGAACGTTACTGCAACGCATATACGTAGGTCAGATGGTGCCCCCACGTATATACGCTAAGCATAAGTACAACAAGTATCAGAGTACAACACACACAGCGTGGTATAATCATATGCCAACTTACAAAATATAAGTACAAAGTTACACAAGTTATGATAAGCAAAAATCACTTTACAAGTGTCCTTTATCACAACCCCAGTCCAAAAAGAACGATATACAACCAAAAATGCAAAAATGCTCACGCAAGGATGGAGATCCGTGAACCAAAAAGAAGTGTCTGGCACGAGGACCGGAGCTAATCTGCCTGCTCACTAAAGAAAGCCTGATCTTCGGTGGATGGCTCCACTTCGACCCAGGCCTCGGAATCTGAATATGCAAATCCAAAGGGGTCAAGACATAATACAACAAATAAAAGATAGCCAAGTGGCAAGGATCATGAATAGGGATAATGAAATAGTACTAAGTAACAATGCATGACCAGAGATGTAAACTAAGAAAGATAAAGTCATATGCAATAAATCTACAATTAATGTCTTATTATTATTACTTGTCTTACTGTGATATCTAGCTATGTGACCCAGCGTCCCAGAGCACATAGATCCATATCCTAGTGAAACAAGGTTGTTATTGGAAACAGCGGTTGTATCGACGAACTATGTTTACAGTGTGTCCCGTGCATGCCCGGGACCACGGCCCAGTATTGTTCCGTTGCTTGAAGACGGAACCTGCCGCTAGGCTAACAGGAGGGTCTTATGTATGCCCTTGTCATGACAGGAAACAGGAAAGGGAGGAAGCACTCCCCTCGGTCCCCTGGAGTACCGCAGGTAAGACCGGAAACATGGTGCACATCCTAATACCACTGTAAACACGAACACATATCGATATTCGCATATTTCCCCTGACCCATGTGTAAGTTGGTGCATTTTATGTAAAAGTCCGGTGTATCATGCTTTGTTTTAAGAGATGGCATGATAGGTGGTGGTGTTGCTATTTAACATGCCATGAAACGAATATATACAATAACAAGTCATGAGGCAATAGGAGATGCATCCATTCAGTTATATATCATGTAGTGCTGGTATTGAAGCATGAACGAGCAGGAAATAATACACATGTAACAAGTATAGGTACTAAATTTAGAACAGAAATTAACTATGACACACAGCCAGGATTAGTCGACTAGGGGTATTGGTTAGTCGACTAATAGGGTTCTAGTCGACTAGGAGTTTGGTTTGATCGACTAAAATTGGGATACAGAGTGTTGGAATTCTGTTTCAGTGCATGCTAGTTGACTAGGGTAAGAGGGTTAGTCGACTAATAGGAAGTACTAGTCGACTAACAGATATTTCGGTCGTCTAGATCTGTGACACAGAAAGTTGGGTTTTCTGGTCCAGTATGGATTAGTCGACTAGGTGGATTCAGGAGTCGACTAATATGGGTTTCCCGAGAGTTTATTAGTCGACTGATATTTTGGGCAAGTCGACTAATACTGTGTTTTCCAGAAAAACTAAATTTCAGCTAAGTGTTCTAGTCGACTAGGTCTTATGGTAAGTCGACTAATAGTGGGGAAAATCAGTGTACAGGACAGAAATTCTGGAAACGTGTTTGATGGCTAAATTCCTGGTTTTAGGTGACCTATGTGTACAAGAAGTGTAAATACAGTGCTCTAAGGCTAATACAAGTCTTGGTGAGTGAATTACTCCCTTGGAATGGTTGGATTTGAGCTTAGATGACCTAAAAATAAGATTTTTTAGTGTGCAAGTGAACAAAGATTTCTACTTCAAGTATGTGATGTGTGAACTAGGTCTTGGTGAGTAAGAACTCACCTGGAGGGGTCAAATCTGAAGCTTGATCCAAGGATGGAGGTGTTGGCTCCAATCCACAACTTGTAGTTGAAGCTAGGTTGAAGAACTAGCTCTTGGAGTTGCCTTGGGGAGTAGTGGTTGAAGATGGAGCTCTAGAAGAAGTCCTTGATGAATCCCTTGTGATCTAGAGGTGGTTGTGAAGGGATTTGGGTGATCTCTTGAAGTTAGGGTTTGTTGAAGAGGAAGAAGAAGGGGATTTTGCAATTCCTCTCTTGATGAAGAAAATGAGAAGGAAAGGGGGAATTTGCAATTGAAGGAATTTATATGTTGGGATTTATGTGAAGGGGTTGACATTTTGGTGAATGTGGGGGGTTATCTTGCAAAAGGAGGGGTGAGGTGAGTGTCCTCTCTTTGGCCACTTGGCCGGCTGTGGGAGAGGGAGAGAGTGAGTGGGGTTAGGTGAAGTGATGAGTGGGAAATGAGGTGGAAATGAAGTGGAATTTGGATTTTTGCAATTTTTGGAAAAATGCCCGAAATTCAAGTATTTTGGAATGGTCTGAAAATTTTACCAAAAATCAAGAATAAGATTTTAAGACTCATGGTGAAATTCGTTTGAAGAAATAATTTGTAGTTTTAAAATTAAAAATCCCGGAATCAGTCACCTGCCGACTCAGTTGGGATTTTCATAAATTCGTAAAATCTCCAGAAAAAGAGTGTAGGTTGAAAATATGATTCTAAGGAATAATGCCTAAAGGACCATCTAGAAATTCCTAACTGTTTGTGAGTTAAAAATCCTGGAATCGGTCAGCGGCACTGGCCGACACCGGTTTCGGAGAAATTCATTTTAATTCCAGAAAATTCCAGAAAATCACGTAAAATATTAAATATTAGAAAACGATATTTGAAATTAAAATCGGTCAAATACGGAAGGTAAATCGGAAAATACGATCGAAAGACTGAATACGTAACTAAGTACGTATTCCGGGAGAGGGGTATTACAATCTACCCACCTTACAAAAATTTCGTCCTCGAAATTTCATAAGGTGAAAGATAACAGGAAAAGCAACAGATAGATATGGATACAAGGAAAGATAACGGTAGAAAAGGTAGAAGGGAAGAGTCTTACCCAATCAAGATGTGAAAAGATGAGGATAACGATCCCGGATAACGTCCTCACGCTCCCAAGTGGCCTCTCCTGGCGCATGCCTGTTCCATGACACCAATACCAATGGAATAGCTCTGTTCTTCAGTGCCTTGACACTCCTATCCAGAATGGCCAACGGCTGCTCTTGGTATGATAAATCCGGTTGTAGCTCCAGCTCGGAATGATCCAGAATATGGCTGTCATCCCTGACATACTTCCTCAACTGAGACACGTGGAAGACATTATGCACCCCGTCCAAAGATGGCGGTAATGCCAATCTATAGGACACATCTCCCACACGATCCAGGATCTCGAATGGGCCAATATACCTTGGGCTAAGCTTCCCACGTGTACCGAAACGGATTACACCCTTGGTAGGTGATATCCTCAAGAACACATGATCTCCAACCTGGAACTCCAATGGCCTTCTCCGAGTGTCTGCCCAACTCTTCTGCCTACTCTGAGCAGCCCTGAGATGATCTCTGATAACCCTGACTTTCTCTGTAGTCTGCATCAGAATCTCTGGTCCCAAAAGACTCCTCTCACCGACTTCATTCCAACAAATCGGTGATCGGCACTTCCTACCATACAATGCCTCAAAGGGTGCCATCTTAATACTTGCCTGGTAGCTGTTGTTATATGAAAACTCAGCCAAGTGAAGATGGTCTTCCCAAGATCCCCCAAAGTCAATCATGCAAGCCCTCAACATATCTTCAAGGATCTGGATAGTCCTCTCAGATTGTCCGTCTGTCTGAGGATGATAAGAAGAACTGAATTTCAGACGAGTTCCCAGACTTTCTTGGAGACTCTCCCAGAAATGAGATTTGAATCTGGTGTCTCTATCTGACACAATACTAACTGGAACTCCATGCAGACGAACTACCTCCTTCATATACTTATCTGCCAGAACCTCTGTCGTCTGGCCTACCCTGAATGGTATGAAGTGAGCTGACTTGGTGAGGCGATCAACTATCACCCACACCGCATTATTACCCCTGGGACTCCGAGGCAATGCCGTCACGAAGTCCATGGTGATGTGCTCCCATTTCCACTCGGGTATCGGCAAAGGTTGAAGAAGTCCAGCTGATCTCTGATGCTCGATCTTTGTCTGCTGGCAAACCAAGCACTTGGCAACAAACTGGGCTATCTCCCTCTTCATAGCATTCCACCAAAAGTGCTTCTTCAGGTCCTGGTACATCTTGTTTCCCCCAGGGTGTATAGAATAAGCTGAACTGTGAGCTTCCTCCAAAATCTTCTGTCTGACTTCTCCTCGGGGAACACAAAGTCTATCTCCAAAATACAATGCACCATCTGGGTGAATGCAGATATCCGACTTCAATCCAGCCTCCACCTGAGCTCTGAATGTCTGCAATCTGGGGTCCTCCATCTGAGCTTCCTTGATCTCCTTTATCAATGAAGACTGGATCTGTAAAGCCATGAACTGCCCGGCCTTATCACCCCCTTGCACTAACATCAAATCCAATCTAATGAATTCCTGAATCAACTCCCTCTGCTGCGTGAGGTGGACTAGCACTCTGTTCTCTGGCATCCTGCTCAGTGCATCCGGAACGGTATTGACTTTGCCTGGATGATACTGCAAGTCAATGTCATAGTCTGCCATCAGCTCCAGCCACCTCCTCTGCCTCATATTCAACTCCTTCTGTGAGAAAATATACTTGAGGCTCTTGTGGTCTGTGTATATCAACACTTTGTCTCCCAGAAGGTAGTGTCTCCAGATCTTCAAAGCAAATATCACAGCTGCCAACTCCAAGTCATGAGTTGGGTAATTCCCCTCATGAGGCTTCAACTGCCTAGATGCATATGCTATAACATGATCATGTTGCATAAGCACACACCCCAGGCCTTTACCTGATGCATCACAGAAAATGACCATCCCTCCTCTACCTGAAGGGGTCCTCAAGATTGGAGCTGTGATAAGCCTCTGCTTCAACTGCTCAAATGCTGCATCACAATCTTCTGTCCATATGTATCTCTCCCTTTTCTGGTGAGCCTGGTCAACGGAGCTGCAAGTCTAGAGAAATCCTGGACAAAGCGCCTGTAATATCCGGCTAGTCCAAGAAAGCTCTTTATCTCAGTCACCGTCTTCGGAACTGGCCAATTCTGCACTGCCTGGACTTTACTGGGATCAACTGAAATTCCTTCTGCTGAAACTATGTGTCCGAGGAAGGCTATGCTGTCCAACCAGAATTCACACTTGCTCCTCTTGGCATGAAGCTGCTCTTGCTGGAGGGTCTGCAACACAATCCTCAAGTGCTCTGCATGCTCCTTCTCATTCCTTGAATAGATCAGGATGTCGTCTATGAATACAACAACAAACTGATCTAGGTAAGGGGAGAACACTCGATTCATCAAGTCCATGAAAACCGCAGGGGCATTGGTGACTCCGAAAGGCATAACTAGGAATTCATAGTGGCCATAACGGGTCCTGAATGCCGTCTTCGGAACATCCTCCTTCTTCACCCTCAGCTGATGGTAACCCGACTGCAAATCTAACTTAGAAAATACACGGGCTCCATGGAGCTGATCAAACAAATCATCAATCCGGGGCAAGGGATACTTGTTCTTGATGGTGACCTTGTTCAACTCTCTATAATCAATACAAAGCCTCTTACCACCATCCTTCTTGTTCGCCAAGAGCACTGGAGCTCCCCATGGCGAAGTGCTCGGCCGAATCAATCCCTTGTCCGAATACTCCTGCAGCTGCTTCTTCAGGATCTCCAACTCCGTCGGTGCCATCCTGTACGGAGCCTTGGATATAGGAGCTGTCCCTGGAACTGTATCAATGGAGAACTCCACTATCCTCTCCGGTGGAAGTCCTGAAATCTCAGCAAAGACTCCTGGAAATTCATCCCACACTGGCACTCCCTTCAGAACCTCCGAAGTGGTCATCTGAATCTTCCTCTTAGCAGGCTTCACCTCTCCGCTAAACTGGAACTCCGGCTGATGCGGGATTCTGAAATTGATCCTCCTTCCTCTACAGTCAATCACTGCATAGTACTGACTGAGCCAGGTCATGCCTAAGATTACGTCGTACCCCTTGGTGTCTAGTACGAGCATATCTATGGCCAAGGTCTTCCCACAAAGCTCCACTGGACAGTCAGCACAAACTCTAGAAGATACAACTACCCCATTCCCTGTACTTATCTCCCACTTGCGGTCTAAAGCCTTAACAGGTATGGAATGAACAGCCACAAAATGGTCGGAGATATAACAGTGGGATGCACCCGAATCGAAGAGAGCGAGAACAGGTATAGAATGAACTCTGATGTTACCTGTAATCACCTCCTCTGAAGCCTCAGCCTCCTCTGCTGTCAGGTTGTAGGCCTGACCTCTGCCACGCCCTGCTGCCGTCCGGGCTCCTCTCTGCACTGGGCGAGCAACATGCGGTGGAGGAAGGGGAAGAGCTCTCCTCATCACTGGTCCCTGGTGCCTCTGCCCAACTGGCCCTGGTAGTGCCCTCTGTCCATTCTGCCCTTGAGGTGCCGGCAAGGTTTGATTAGCAAACCCCATTCTCCTGTGCGGACAGGTCTCCACGGCATGGTCTCGTGCTCCACACACCAAACACCATCCGTTCGCCCTCCGGCAATCTTGCTGAGAGTGTCCTGGCTTCTGGCAGAAATTGCAGATAAGACCTGGTCGAGCCACCTGGTAAGGAACTGCCCTGAATGGTTGCCTGGCCTGGACCTTCGCTGCTCTGGATGGTCCTCCTCTGCCCACCGGTACAAACGGCCTCTTCATGGCCTGGTTCTCTTGCTTCTTCTGAAACCCACGCTCCACCTCTCGAGCGATGGTGAGAACCTCAGCATAGGTCTTCAGCTGCTGGGGCATCAGAAACATCTGGATCTCCATCTGTAAACCCTGCTGAAACCTGCTTGCCCTCTTCTCTTCATCTAACACCATGTACGGGGCGAAGCGACTCAACCTGAGAAATTCTGCAGCATACTCATCTACGGATCTGTTCCCCTGTTGAAGCCTGATGAACTGCTCCTCCATGTCCTTCTGAGCAGTGGCGGGAAAGAACCTGCTATAAAAGCTCTTGGAGAACGTATCCCAAGAGATAGGCTCCTTCAAGCGAGCCTCCTCTGCAAGCCACCAAGTCCTGGCTATGTCCTTCAGCTGTATCTTTGCAACCTCCACTTGGTTCTCCTTAGGCACCCTGGCGGCGTTCAGCAGATCGGTGGTGTCTGTCAACCACTGTTCAGCCTCCAATGGACTCTCGACTCCCGTGAATACGGCCGGTTGCAGCCGCCGAAAGTCTGACACGTTCCCAGGCCTTTGCTCCTTCGGAGCTGCCAACTCCTGCCTGAGGAGCTCAGTCTGCTGCTGCTGATTCTCCATCTGCTGTTGCTGGTTTCCCAGCATAGTCTGAATGATCCTCAGGACATCAGCACCCTCTCCTCCTACGGGTCCATTCGGTACTTGCCCGATGTTGTTGCGACCCGAACGTCTCTCCATACCGAAAGGGATAAGATCTGGAATTGGAAACAAAGGGAAGGAGTTTAGGATACGAGGAGTGAATCAAGGACGAAGTCAAGAAGGACTATATAACTTTGTACATTGTAGTTGGCATTAGCAAATCACTAGAATTTGCTACTTGGTTGTACCTTTAGGTTTGAGAGCCTACGCTCTGATACCAACCTGTAACGCCCCGATCCCAATGATACGGGAACGTTACTGCAACGCATATACGTAGGTCAGATGGTGCCCCCACGTATATACGCTAAGCATAAGTACAACAAGTATCAGAGTACAACACACACAGCGTGGTATAATCATATGCCAACTTACAAAATATAAGTACAAAGTTACACAAGTTATGATAAGCAAAAATCACTTTACAAGTGTCCTTTATCACAACCCCAGTCCAAAAAGAACGATATACAACCAAAAATGCAAAAATGCTCACGCAAGGATGGAGATCCGTGAACCAAAAAGAAGTGTCTGGCACGAGGACCGGAGCTAATCTGCCTGCTCACTAAAGAAAGCTGATCTTCGGTGGATGGCTCCACTTCGACCCAGGCCTCGGAATCTGAATATGCAAATCCAAAGGGGTCAAGACATAATACAACAAATAAAAGATAGCCAAGTGGCAAGGATCATGAATAGGGATAATGAAATAGTACTAAGTAACAATGCATGACCAGAGATGTAAACTAAGAAAGATAAAGTCATATGCAATAAATCTACAATTAATGTCTTATTATTATTACTTGTCTTACTGTGATATCTAGCTATGTGACCCAGCGTCCCAGAGCACATAGATCCATATCCTAGTGAAACAAGGTTGTTATTGGAAACAGCGGTTGTATCGACGAACTATGTTTACAGTGTGTCCCGTGCATGCCCGGGACCACGGCCCAGTATTGTTCCGTTGCTTGAAGACGGAACCTGCCGCTAGGCTAACAGGAGGGTCTTATGTATGCCCTTGTCATGACAGGAAACAGGAAAGGGAGGAAGCACTCCCCTCGGTCCCCTGGAGTACCGCAGGTAAGACCGGAAACATGGTGCACATCCTAATACCACTGTAAACACGAACACATATCGATATTCGCATATTTCCCCCTGACCCATGTGTAAGTTGGTGCATTTTATGTAAAAGTCCGGTGTATCATGCTTTGTTTTAAGAGATGGCATGATAGGTGGTGGTGTTGCTATTTAACATGCCATGAAACGAATATATACAATAACAAGTCATGAGGCAATAGGAGATGCATCCATTCAGTTATATATCATGTAGTGCTGGTATTGAAGCATGAACG
This sequence comes from Agave tequilana, assembly GCA_038442645.1. NCBI lineage: Eukaryota > Viridiplantae > Streptophyta > Magnoliopsida > Asparagales > Asparagaceae > Agave > Agave tequilana. The sequence goes on along the minus strand of JAVJIF010009538.1, from coordinate 127,141 downwards.
AGCAGGAAATAATACACATGTAACAAGTATAGGTACTAAATTTAGAACAGAAATTAACTATGACACACAGCCAGGATTAGTCGACTAGGGGTATTGGTTAGTCGACTAATAGGGTTTCTAGTCGACTAGGAGTTTGGTTTGATCGACTAAAATTGGGATACAGAGTGTTGGAATTCTGTTTCAGTGCATGCTAGTCGACTAGGGTAAGAGGGTTAGTCGACTAATAGGAAGTACTAGTCGACTAACAGATATTTCGGTCGTCTAGATCTGTGACACAGAAAGTTGGGTTTTCTGGTCCAGTATGGATTAGTCGACTAGGTGGATTCAGGAGTCGACTAATATGGGTTTCCCGAGAGTTTATTAGTCGACTGATATTTTGGGCAAGTCGACTAATACTGTGTTTTCCAGAAAAACTAAATTTCAGCTAAGTGTTCTAGTCGACTAGGTCTTATGGTAAGTCGACTAATAGTGGGGAAAATCAGTGTACAGGACAGAAATTCTGGAAACGTGTTTGATGGCTAAATTCCTGGTTTTAGGTGACCTATGTGTACAAGAAGTGTAAATACAGTGCTCTAAGGCTAATACAAGTCTTGGTGAGTGAATTACTCCCTTGGAATGGTTGGATTTGAGCTTAGATGACCTAAAAATAAGATTTTTTAGTGTGCAAGTGAACAAAGATTTCTACTTCAAGTATGTGATGTGTGAACTAGGTCTTGGTGAGTAAGAACTCACCTGGAGGGGTCAAATCTGAAGCTTGATCCAAGGATGGAGGTGTTGGCTCCAATCCACAACTTGTAGTTGAAGCTAGGTTGAAGAACTAGCTCTTGGAGTTGCCTTGGGAGTAGTGGTTGAAGATGGAGCTCTAGAAGAAGTCCTTGATGAATCCCTTGTGATCTAGAGGTGGTTGTGAAGGGATTTGGGTGATCTCTTGAAGTTAGGGTTTGTTGAAGAGGAAGAAGAAGGGGATTTTGCAATTCCTCTCTTGATGAAGAAAATGAGAAGGAAAGGGGGAATTTGCAATTGAAGGAATTTATATGTTGGGATTTATGTGAAGGGGTTGACATTTTGGTGAATGTGGGGGGTTATCTTGCAAAAGGAGGGGTGAGGTGAGTGTCCTCTCTTTGGCCACTTGGCCGGCTGTGGGAGAGGGAGAGAGTGAGTGGGGTTAGGTGAAGTGATGAGTGGGAAATGAGGTGGAAATGAAGTGGAATTTGGATTTTTGCAATTTTTGGAAAAATGCCCGAAATTCAAGTATTTTGGAATGGTCTGAAAATTTTACCAAAAATCAAGAATAAGATTTTAAGACTCATGGTGAAATTCGTTTGAAGAAATAATTTGTAGTTTTAAAATTAAAAATCCCGGAATCAGTCACCTGCCGACTCAGTTGGGATTTTCATAAATTCGTAAAATCTCCAGAAAAAGAGTGTAGGTTGAAAATATGATTCTAAGGAATAATGCCTAAAGGACCATCTAGAAATTCCTAACTGTTTGTGAGTTAAAAATCCTGGAATCGGTCAGCGGCACTGGCCGACACCGGTTTCGGAGAAATTCATTTTAATTCCAGAAAATTCCAGAAAATCACGTAAAATATTAAATATTAGAAAACGATATTTGAAATTAAAATCGGTCAAATACGGAAGGTAAATCGGAAAATACGATCGAAAGACTGAATACGTAACTAAGTACGTATTCCGGGAGAGGGGTATTACAGATTCTTACTCTTTCTCTCTCTTTACTTTGTGCCTTGCATTATTTCATATTGATCATTCATAATTATATGCTTGGCTTGGTTGTGTGTGCATCACTTATTGGTTGCATTTTGTGTAAGTGCAATTAGATTTTAAATTCCGCATTTAGTTCACTAGATTAGCATAATCACCTATTCACCCCCTCTCTAGGTGATTTTCAATTGGTATCAGAGCCTACGCTCCTGATATTTAGGTTTAACCGCCTAAGAGTGAGATCTTGGTTTGCTAATCTTCTTTTGCATTTTTCATTTGTACACATATAGTTTGCACTCATGGATAGCCCTCCTATGTTTGATTTTTCTAGACATGATATTTGGAAGGCCAAGATGAGTAGTCATTTAAAAAGCCTAGGACATCTAGTTTATCAAGCCACTACTCAAGAATCCTACCCTAATGTTAGCAAGCATAGAAAGGCCAATGCATTAGCACTTAAGACACTTAGAGCATCTCTTAATGAAGATCTTTTACATGTGTTTGCTCATTATGATTTGGCTTTTGCAGTTTGGAGCATTTTGACTTCTCCCGAGCTACCAAGGATTATCAACAAGTTGAGAAGATCTAGGAGAGATAAGTCCGACGAGCATTGACTCATGGTCCAAGGGAAAAACTCCCTTGAGGTACAATCGGATTCTCAACTAGATGATAGCTCTAGTTCCTATTGCCATGGATGTTTAGAAGTTCAAATTTTGAATGTAGAACTTGCCTCTAAGCTTGAAAATTTTGTTGAAAAACATGACCTTTTGAAAAAGAAACATTTTGAATTAAAAGAAGAAATGAAGGATTTGTGCTCAACTTTTGAATTAGTTTTACAAGAGAAGGAAGAGATTACTAGTGAACGTGACTGACTAAGATCTCAACTAGACCTTGCCCTAAAAAAGATTGATGTTTTGAAAAGCAAAAATGATTGTGATGATATTTTGAAGAACAATGAGGTTTTATCTTCAAAATTGGAATTTGTTTTAAAAGATAACCTTGTTTTGAAAATGAAATTGATTTCATTACAAAAGAACTAGATTTAGTTTTAAATAAAAATAAATTCTTGCAAAATGATTTAGATTCTCATGTTTGTCATGCTAGTGTAGCTTCACCTAGCACATCTTTTGCATGCTCCACTTTATCTTCTAATATTGAAAATGATATAAATGTTTTGAAGAAAAGTGTTGATTGTTTGGGCTCCACTTTGAGCCATTGTGCCATGAACCACAAACGCTTGGAATCCTTGGTTCGAAAGAAACAAGTTCCATCTTTGCATGCACACCCTCCACGGCATACATATACTTCCCACGGTCACCACCATCACATGTATGCTCATGTGTACACATGTACACATTGTGGACGTAAGGGCCACCTTGCTAGATTTTGTTATGATCGTATATATTATGAAATTTTAGCAAATAATGTTGTTTGGGTTAGGAAAGGTACTAACCCCTATGGACCCAAAAGAAAATGGGTACCAAAGACCACCCTATGGTTTTTGATGTAGGTGTGGGCTCTCGCATCACGTGAGAGTGGCGATACCTTGAAGTGGATGCGTTCCGTGCCTAAAGAAAAATAATTTGAATGCATCACTTTCAAGGAGAGTTTGGTGGAGAGGACCACTATTGGTTTGGAGAACTAGAGAGGTGCCTTCATCGGTTTTGGTATCAATCTCTAACTCCCGTTTTTATTTGCATGCTATATCATGTTCATCAATTTATAGCATGTCATGTTTTAAAGCTCATTATGATTATGCCATGTGATTTAGATTAGTGATATACATGTTTAGTTATTTGAGACACCCATGGACCTATCTTTGTGTTCTCACCTTGTTTTTAAACTAATATGTATACCCTAGATCTAATGCATGTGCATGTACATGATGATCATATGGATGTGATTTTTGTTTTGATGCCTCATGTTTTTGATTAGTTTGTCAAATGCCATGATTATTAGACTATTGATATGCATGTATAGGTTTTGAGATCACCCATATTTATATGGACCCATATGTTGTGTTTTCACCATTTGTTTAGCTATTATGCACATCATAGCTCTAATAATATGTGAATTTACATAATGATCATGTTTATGATTTTCATGTTGATTTATATCCCGTTTTATACTTCATGATTTGATTACTTGTTTAAATGCTAGTTTTCATTAAGACTAGGATTTATACTTGTACATAGAATGGGCCACAAATAAACCTTTATTTATATTTGTGCTTGAATGCCTATTTGTACCCACTAGATTTGCTAGTGTAGTCTAGTTTTGATGATTCATGCATTCTAACTTGTATTCCCATTTTGGATATGTTTTTATGATTATGTGTTTTCACTTCATGTATATGTCTATTTTGTCAAACCTTAAGATATACATGTATACCCCTTGAGTCATTTGCTTTTCATGCAAATATTGATTATGGACTCAATTGTGTTTAGGGATATGTATGTATACTTCTTGTTTTGTCAAAACATACATATGTCTTAAAGTATAGATTGTTTTAATGAAAATTTTGGTGAATCATGTTTTCGTGTCTTTTTAAGGGATTTCAATTGAGCTTAATTGAATATTTTCATGATTATGTGTTTCACATTATACTTGTTCACTCACTCTATTATGTTTCTCATGATTGTGTTTTCATGAGTATGATATGGGATTTATGGACTTTGAGTGTTTAGTGATCATGTGATTTACATGTGTTTTATGAAAAATAATTTTGTTTTATTCCTTGCTTGAAGGATTTCGTACTAGGTTAAAAGTTTTTCCATTTAACTAGTTCGTATTCTTCACTATGGTAGAGATTTTCAAACAAACTATATTTTCAAACCTATTTTTGAAAACCCCTACCTTCAAAGGGCGGTTGGATGGGAGATCATGCTCTTGTATGCTTTATAATGAAAATCATTTTAAACTTGATCATGATTGGGAGGTTAGGAAATATGAGATATACTTTGATATTATTGTTGTTTCAATTGGTATCATTGAATTCTTTCAATTGATATCAATATTGACATTTTTGTATACTCATATATTTATGTATGTATGCTTTCACTTCAAAGAGTATCAATTTCAATTGGTATCTAATTTTTCATACATATATATGTTTTTATTTGTGCTTATTATACTCATATATCTTAGAGCACAAATTTTGATCATGATAAAGCTTGTTTTATAATGACTATCTTGTTTCAATTGACTAATTTTCAATTGGTATCCATATACAAGCTTATTCATAGTTTCATTTGGTATTTCATAAAGAGGGAGAAAAACTTGTATTTCATCCTTCAATTGGTATTTGGTTTACTATGGATTTTGCATTCCACTCCCTTGCTTTATGATAGAAAATAATGATTTCATTGGTATTTTATGCTTTAAAGAATAATAATTTCAATTGGTATCAAGATTTATGTTTAGAAATTCAAAATTTGTATTGTTTAATTTCAATTGGTATCAAGATTGTTTATTTACAATTGGTATGTTATTTGTTTACTTAACAATTGGTATCAAGATTTTTTTTAATTGATATAGTTTCATTTTTAATTGGTATCACTATGTACTTCATTGACACTTTTTTAATTGGTATCATATTTAATTTGACCCCTTGTTTTAGACAAAAAGGGGGAGAATATTTTGTTTTTGATACATCCCTTTATTGATTCCTTGTTTTGAACAAAAAAGGGAGAAGAATATATTTTTTCTGTTTTGTTTTTAGCCCCTTTGTTGATGATTGACAAAAAGGGGGAGAAGAATTTGAGTTTATATATGCATATTATGCATGTTTTATGTTTTTATTAAGTTCATTGGTATGAAAGTATTATTTATAGAACATATTTATTTTTGATATCAAGAGCTTGTAAAAGAGATCATTAGTTTTGTTTTGCATATATTAAGTTTAATTGGTATCTAGAGCATGTTTATTTGTTTTTGAAAATTTCATTGGTATCTAGAGCATGTTTATTTGTTTTTGACAATTTCATTGGTATCTAGAGCATTTTATTGTTTATCCATATCTATGCATGTTTCATGCTTCATATTCATTGCATATTTATGTTTATTTGTTTATGCATGAGTTAAGGGGGAGCTTCTTTGAAGCTTAACTTTAATCCATGCATATATAACTCCATGAGTTTTGTCATCATCAAAAAGGGGGAGATTGTTGGCCCAGAGGCCTTCCACTCTAGTTTTGATGATGATTAACTCATGTAGTTATGTGTACTAATAATCTTGTGATTTTAGTTTCAGATCATTAATCAAGTTATTAGTTGGTGATTAGCTTCAACAAGATGTTTTGGAAGCTTGTCACATGGTGATTCAAGAGCCCAAGCGACAAGATCGTATATAGCACTCATTGGAGTCAAGCTCGGTGAATCACGGTTTGGATCGAGTCGGCTTGGAGATGGCGCTCTACAAGAAGACATCGGTACCATAGTTTAGTTTTGTGTTTAGATCCAAATTGTAAAGATTAGAATAGTATGATATGCTCAAGTTCACAACACACACGTTTCATGTTTTGGATATTGGTTTTTGGTTTTTCTATTTTTGTTTAACCGATCTTGGTTTTTTATGAATAGATATTATATCAAAACAAGTTTACATGGTTTAATGTATATTAGATTTGTTTTATATACATGCATGCTTCAACTACTTAGACAAACCTAGTTTGATATACCTATTCATGTGTTTTAGGTTTTGTGTTTTAACAAAACTTATTTTTGGAATTAAAGTCAAAAACATGGATATATATATATGTTTCATGTATATTGGACTTATGTCCATATGCATCATACTTCAAAGTGTTTAAATATCATATTTTTGTATTTGAATGAGTTTTGGACAAAACGTATTTTCTATTCAAAAATTCAAGTTTTGGAAAATACGGTTTTTGGTTTTTGGCAAAATTTCTATAACACAAAAATGATTCAAAAATGTTTGAAATTTATGTTGAAATTTTTAACACAAGTTTGTATATCAATGTAAAATGATAAAACTATTTTCGTGTAATTTTAGAGATTTTTATGAGAATTTTTAGGATTAAAATTGCATGTTTTTCTTACCTGAACTGCCTCTGCCAGGCTAGGTCGGTCGACCGGATGGTCGACCGTACCAAGTAGCCAGTCGACCGATGTTGTCGGCCGACTATCCGTGCACGCTGGCTGCCCCATAAGCCGGTCGACCGACTGAGAGCAGGTTGCTCTCTGTTTGTTCCCGGTCGACCGAGCGGTCGACTGGCCAGAGAGCCGTTGCTCTCTGGTTCTGGGGATGGTCGACCGCCCGGTCGACCGATGGCACAACGGTCTGAAATATGACCGTTGGACGGTCGACTGCCTGGTCGACCGGTAGTTCATTTTTGGCAGGATCTGCTGCCAACGGCTATATTTTCTAATGGGTTATAAATACCCCATTAGTGGCCAGTTTTCTTTTAGAATTTTTGGGTGAATTTTCTGAGCTTTCTCTAGTGTTTTCTCAGCAATCAAAAGAAGTTTTTGGGCTTTAATTGAACAATCTACTTGGTGTTTTTGCTAGGGTTTGAAAAATCAAAGAAAAAGGTTTTTGGGAAAAGTGTTTGATTCAACTTCTTTATCTTGGTTTCTAGTTTTCCCAAGGATTTTCTTTGAGTTTTTTGATTTTCATTCCTTTGGTTTTCTCCACACTTGAGCTACATCTACTATCTTATTCTATAGGATCTTTGTGTGGGAAAAGAGATTGTTTGTGGTTGTTTGTTAGACAACAAAGTTGTATACCCAATCTTTGCTTGGCTTTGTGCCTTTCCCTCATTGTGTTGAGGAGGTTGTGCATTTGGGTTGTATCCGTCAAGTTGTGAGGTGATCCTTGTGTTGCTTTATGCTAATCCCTCAAGTTGTGAGATGATTGTTTGTTGGCTTGGTGCTTTGCCTCAAGAAGGAGGTTGTGGTTGTAAAGAGAGGAGTTGGGTACTCCTAATTATTGTATTGCCCCAAATCCTCGGTGGAGGTTCCCTGTGTGGGAGTCCTTTGTGGACAAGCTAGTGGAGTTGAAATCCTTCTGGGTGAAGGCGGGGACGTAGAGCTGGGTGCTCGAACCTCAAAACAAATCTTGTTGTTTACGCTTGATCTATTGACTCTTACTCTTTCTCTCTCTTTACTTTGTGCCTTGCATTATTTCATATTGATCATTCATAATTATATGCTTGGCTTGGTTGTGTGTGCATCACTTATTGGTTGCATTTTGTGTAATTGCAATTAGATTTTAAATTCCGCATTTAGTTCACTAGATTAGCATAATCACCTATTCACCCCCCTCTAGGTGATTTTCAAGTGTTTAAGAGGCAATTAATTGGTGATTATTTAGAATCCTTTTTGAATATTGTGGACTAATAAATAAGATGCTACTTTGCTAGAAGACTTATTCCTCCCTTAATGTTTGGATCTACATATGAACTTAGTTAGAGTTGGAGTTGACCTGAGATGTATATATATTCTTTATGTTGGATCTCTTGATTGATCTTTATGTGAGTGAGAGCGTGTGATGATCTTGATCGATGATCTTACTGTTGCTCGATGGTGAGGATGTGATGATGTACTGACTGCTTATGTTAGACTTGGATATACCAATGACTTAAACGATGGATATTTCAATGACTTAAGGATCAGAGTAGATCGAGAGGGTGAGAGAACTAAATGATTATTTATTTGGACTTGTAGGTTACTATACCGGATTACTTTGACATGGATTGATACTTGATGTTCATGATGATTGTCTTGGGACTATTGATTGATGGATCAGTTACTATCGTATCCTAATGCAGATGGATGAGATATTGATTAGTTCTAAATGAGACTATCTATTGAGCGGTATCCGGGCTTGTTATTGTATTCAAGTTATTGTAAGTTACTGAGAAAATATTGTCAGACCGTAACACATGTATTGTTTCATTATTCTACTGTTTATACGGTAATATTGTCTACATTATTATTGTTGCATCATTGATATTGTTACTGTCACCGTATCATCCCAGTAATCGAAATACATGGATATTAATTGTTCTAAATAATAATATAATAGACAACTTACACCAGAATTGAAAAAATTAATGAAGGAGACAGGTTGCGCAGCCGAGATACGGTTCCACTGCGGGGTTCCGGGGGATGACTGACATCCCGTATTGTTCATATTATTATTGACTACCTAGCGGTAGGACCTGGTTCAGCGCCAGATGATTGGGCAGTAATTCCAGGTATGTATAGAACCCACTTAAAGATGGACAGTGGCTTATCTACTGATTTCAATAACATAGGATTTCGATTGACACGTCTGATAGGCGTAGTATGGGATACGTTTATTACAGGTGGAATTGGTGTGCGCTGACATAATTGATAACAAAACTGAAATATTATATTGATATTACAGACTGAACATAGATGTATACATGTTGTAATAGACACCTGATTGTACACTGGACCTAGCATGACTTATTCTTCCCACATGATATATATATATATATATATATAATATATATATATATATATATATATATATATATATATATATATATATATATATATAATATATATATATATATATATATATATATACTGTGACAGACACCTGACCTGATTTGACATCTGATTTCTGTATTGACTGATCTTATTACTCTCTGTTCATATTTCATATATTATATCTGTCTTATTCCAATACTGTTTATCATTATGTACACACTGTTTATATGCACGAGCATTTCCCATTTTCTTATGCACTCATTAGGTCACTTTCTGACGATCCTAAGGGCCGTTTGTTTCGCGTAAAACTTCGTAATTCGTAAATGACTTACTACCCAGTTACAATTACGGCGTTTGTTTGGACCGTAATTCGTAAAAGACTTACGTAACTCAACTAACACTCACTTGCAACCCAGTTACCACTCACTTACAGCCCAGTTACAGTTAATTTTGTGGTCATACAAATTTGTAACATTTTTATATTAATATTAAAAAAATTTAATATTTAATTTTTTTAATATTTATTTGCAGTATTAAAACTTTTAAAATCACCAAATAGTTAATTTTGTGGTCATTTTTTCACTTACGACTTATACATTACGACAACCAAACACTGTAAAGTACAATACACTTTCTCACTTTACAATTTTATATTACCAACCAAACACCATAAAATTTACATACATGTAACTCATTTACAATTGTAAAAGACTTTACCAATTACAACTACGAATTACGGCCAGTTACGATAACCAAACAGATACTGGATGTTTCATGTTATTGATTAGTTGTTTGATGAGACTGGACATGTTATGAGGAGTTGGAGTCTCTCTCTTTTAATTACAGGTATTCCTGCTCTTTTATTCATGTTATTTCTTGATTCTATCTATCGTATTCAGTTGTCATTTCTTTTCTTCATTCATCTATTATCATTATGTTAGATATTTATATGTCATATTGTAGTGATATTGAATTATTATGGTAGATTTTATAACTTATTCAGTTTACTTTAGGCTTAGCGTGTATACGTGGGGTATTTTTTCTCGTGTATATACATTGCTGACTCTCATCGCGACTTCGTTTTCACGTATTTTGGGAAGCGAGATGTGACACAACCAATTGACATTGATTATCAACAGATTTAGAACGATGAATATATTGAATATTCGATGACACAACACTACATGGAGTTTGATGAAGATCGTTGAGGCGAATCAAGATTTTGGATCACACTTTCTCTTAAGTCGAGTTTGCTAAAGATAACATCATTCATGGTTCTATTGATTGGAACTCGAGGATGAGTTCTTTTAAAGGGAGAGGGACTGATGTAGCCAAGACAGTCGCATATCAGTAGTTCAATTATGTTTAAGAGTTTATTTTTTTAGTCCAATTTGGATACCAAGTTGTTTTTTTTCTTTATTTATTTTTAGTTTTTCAGTCCGAGTTGAATTCTAATTGATTTTATTTTTGTCTTATTTAACTAGGTTTCCTAGTTAGAGCGTATTCTTTTTTATTTGCTTTTATAATGCCATTATATCTTTGTTTTAGCATTCAAGTTTTAATCAATAAAATTGAGTTTTTCTCTCCAGTTGCTCGTGGATTCGAGTTGTCTATTTTTACTCGCTGATTCGAGTTGTCTTTTCTCGTGGATTCGAGTATCTACCCTTTGCTCTTGGATTCAAGTAACTTGCTCGAGGATTCGAGTGCCATGCTCGAGGATTCGAATGTCATGCTCTACTTGAAAGTTCTTTCAGGGCTCGTGGGCGTTAGAACGAGATCTAACCGGCGTCATTCGCTTCCCCGTCTGTGTCAAGTGGTTACCAATGTTGATTACGTAACCATTTTTACTATATATGAAGCATCCAAATTCCAATCCTAAGATTACTTGCATGTCAGCCTTTTCTCTCCCTTACTCATATTTATTGTAACGCCCCGATCCTAAAGATACGGAGACGTTATGGCGACGCATATATGCGAGGAAAATACCCCACGTACATACGCTAAGCCTAAAGTAACCTGAACAAGCTATAATCAGAACTATAATAATCATCGAAGTACTGCAACAATACATATACATGATAACAGATGGAAATGACAAGAATGTGGCAGCCGAAAGCGATAAAAGATAGAATCATGAAATAACAGGAATAGAATGATAGGCTAGATATGATATACAAGAATCAAGGAATAATAGCAGAAACAGAAAATGCAAAAAAATACCAGAATCAAAGAAAGAGGACCCAAGCTCCTCGCAAAGCGTACCGTCTCATTGAACACCTGCACATTAGAAGCAATCGTCCAATAGCTGGACGTGCAAATCCAGGGTCGTCAGAACGCGACCATGATAAGTGTGTGTGTAAAGGAGAAAGAGCTCGTGCAGAAGAACAATGTGCATAAATAATAATAAGAACAACTGCAAATATAAGAGACTAAATAACAAGATGAATAACTGAACAATAATATACATGAAAGCAACACGAATAAAGACAACAAGAATAAGAGTACAGGTACAAGACAAGTAAAGCAACTGTAGCAAACAACAGATGTCTAAATGTGCAACCTATCACATGTCACTAGGTTGGTATCCAAGTCTGGTCATGATTATGGTCATGTGTCTATCACAGTGATACAAATGTACAGTCAGGTGATTAATGTCAGTCACAATACATTAACAGTTCATTATTATTTATTACGTCAGCGAACACTAATTGCCACCTGTAATAGGCGCATCCCATACTACGCCAACTACACGTGTCAATCAGGGTCCTAAGTTATTGAAACTGATTGGTTGGAGACATTGTCCATATTTTAGGTGGGTTCCGTACATACCCGGGACCACGGCCTCAGTTTCCTGGCGCTGAACCAGGCCGTACCGCTAGGTACTCAGTAACAGTAACAGTAATCTCACTGTGAAAACAGTGGAACAGTAACAGTACAGATGGGATGTCAGTCATCCCCAGGAACCCTGCAGTGGAACCCTCAGTCGGCTGCGCAACCTGTATCCTAGGTCCACCCAAAATACAGACGCTGTCTCCTACATCAATTTTCCCAATCCCAGTGTAAGTTATTCAATTACTTTATTATTTATTCAATTCAGTTAAACCAGTCAATGTCCATATTATCTAAAACATTGGGACGATACGGTGACAGTAACAATAATAGTACAGTGACAGTCAATCAGTAATCGTATACACGGTGAACGATATCAGTAACAGTGAACAGTAAAAGTAACCGTGTATACGATGAACAATAAGACTGTACCGTGGTTACGGTCAAACAATCATTTCCCAGTAACTTCAATAACATGGATAAAATAACAGTAACAGTCTAGCTACTGCCCAATAAACAGTCTCAACTAAAGCTGATCATAATCTCATCCATCCATACTAAAGAGATATCATAAACTATTCCATCAACTTATATTCCCAATACCATCCTCGTAAATCGTTAAGTATCAGTCCGTATCAGTGTAAGCCACAATGGTAAACTACCATATCACTGAATCTGTAATTAGTCCTCTCCTCAACACCAATATGTTCTAGTCCTATAACCACCAATAACTGAGATCAATTAATAACTGTTATCAAACTCCAAGATATAGATCACTGATATCGACTAGATTACCATCATCACAACTCAATCTATATCAATAGGTGTAATCAATAACTATGCATGTCCTCGAGATCAACAAGTCAAACACATACCCCAATCATATTAAATAAGAAACATCATCAAACACATGTGATCTAGAATATCTACTCAACTACTTCAGTCATATCTGATATGTCCTCAAATACTCACTAATAAAGTCATTCTAACTACTGATCATCATTCAATGTAATAACATAAGTCCCAGGTCAATCCAAAGTCAACACAATCAACTCATGATTCCCAATTGTCATATGATCATCAATTATCAATATACATGAATGATTCTGATATAATAATTGTCATTCCAACATATATCTATAATCAAGCTCAGCTCTCTCACTCTAACAATTTAATCTGATTCCCAAATCCTCAAGGGTTCACACTTCTATTAAGATCAAACATGATATCCCAATACTCGGTATCACAACATACCATATACATGCATCTGAGTTCTATTATGATAAGTCTAGTCATTACCACCGATATCCATCTCTAGAAATCATGTACATCCATCAATAAACAATATATAACCCATGGGTGAAGTCCACAATCCATCAAGTAACCATACACAGCTGACAGACTCATATTAGTCGACTAAAGCTATATACAAGTCGACTGGGGGGAAAGTATAGTCGACTAATCAAGTGGGCCAAGTCGACTAATTCCCCTGCCAGAATAGAAATCAGAGATACACCATCACTTATTCTTCTCATACTCTCTCCAGTACTTACATACTCTTCAACACACATGACTACACTAGAAATCTAAGCATTCATATGGTAAATAAAGGATTCCAACATCTTAGATATGCATCTCCTGTTTCTATGCATTCATCATGTAACATAAAGGAAAAAAATAATCCACTACCATACTTAAAGATCCCATACATAAACATGTAATCTAAGTATTCTACTCAACAATTACATAACACATACAATAATAGCTGCAATCACTTAATAAAAGAGAGGAGGAGGAAGAGACACTCACATTGGGGAATCTGGTCGTCGCCGGGCGAGTCGCCGTTACAGTCGCTGTGGTGCCGCTCTTCGCTGTTGGACTGCATGGGAGGGTAGCCAAGGTGATGGAGAAGGCCACCGTGCCAGTCTCCGACGACGACTTGGCGTGGATCAGGAGAACTCGCTGCTCGCCCGGGGAAGATGGGGGCGGTCTGGATGGTGCACGGTTGTCCTTGTTGTTGTTGTCGCTGTTGCTGGTCCAGATCTCACCAAACAAATCCAAAATGCTGTAACACGCAACCAATATATACAAATAATTATAAATACACGCTAAACACCCACACTTGCAAACGAACATATGCGCGTACACGTACATAAACAAGCATGCACATACATACATGTCCAATTTAATAAATACCTATTATTAACTAAAATGCATATACACGTATACATATACATACATACATGCATACTTAAATAAATGCCAACGCATATTAATATAAGTACATACACTTAATTAAATGACATACCCATCTACACAAATGAATAGAAACACATGCATATAAATCATGCATACATATACATGATTATACATAAACACATGCATGCATCCAAATTAATAAATATACCTATACATTAATTAATTTAATCCAAACATATCCAATTTAATTAAGTCCCATTTATTAATCACTAAATATACACATAAATGATTAAATAATAAATTCATGCATAAACATATACCATGCATAAATATTCAATTAATAAATACCTATTATTAATTATAAATATCTATACATTAATTAAATTCCACCCATGCATTTTACTATTATATATATATATATACATACATGCATGTACTTAATTAAATAACATACACTTAATTAAATTAAATGACCACCCATCCACATAAATAAATAGTAACCATGCATATAAGTTAAGATACATTACTATACATTATATAAAACACATAAATATATAATTAATATGAAATGGAAGAGAAATGAAGTGGGAGAAGGAAAGTAACTCACCTAATAATGTGGTGATTTGCGGCGCACCGACGGAGGCTCCGACGGAGGCGTACGGGGCCGCGGAGGGTGTCGTTGGATAGAGCAACTCGCCGTGAAGGGCGTAGAGTGCATTCGCGCTCGCCGACGACGTTCAACGGCATCCCGCGGAGAGCCGGAAAATGGCTCGGAGGGAGGTTTTCGCCGCACATGAAATAAAACACATACTAATTAAATTATAGTACAGGCTACACCAACCAATCAAAATCACTTACACATGAAAGTAACCCACTATACACACATTCATTAATATAATAAACATAGTATTATTAATAATTGTCATTTGCATGCAAAAATATTAAGGGAGAGAGAGGAGCTCACGTTGGCTTGGCCAATGGGAAGCTCGGCTGGACTTTGTGCTTCCCTGTGCAGGGTCTGTCGGTTGGGAGGCCATCATGGCAGCGAGGAGGTGCTGCCATAGAAGGGAGGTTCCGCGCTTGGGCTGTCGCGGAGAAGACCAACATCCGGAGGGAGGAGAGGTGCTGGGGGTTTTGTCGGAGAAGAGGAAGTCACGCTCCGCCATGAAGAAGAGGTTGCCGAGGTACTCGGCCATGGGGAAACTTGGTCGGCCAAGAAAAGGAGGCGGCTTGGGCTCACCTGGGGGTTTGGAGGCGGTTGTGTATTTGGGGAGGAGGAGATTAGAGTTAGGGTTAATTAGAGGAGATTATATATATAGTTAGGTTATTGGGTTAAAGGTATTGGGTAACGGGTTGGAAATGGGAAATGAGTTGGATCAAGGCTAATGGGTATAAATAGGAACCAATGAGAAAGAAATATTATGAATACAACTATAAAAATAATACTAATAGTACTAATATTAAAACAATAATACTTAACCAAAATATTAATAATAATGATACCAATAACATCACATGACCACACAAATAATGATAAATAATAATAGTAACTATAATGATATTAATAATAGTATTAGTTAACCAAATAAAAATAGCAATACTAGCAAAATAATAATATTAATTAACAATAACAATAACCATATAATATTATCTCTAATAATATCAATAAGAAATAATAATAATCTTAATGTAATAATAATAGTAATTAATAATAAGGACAATAATTGAAATAATAGTAATAAGTAACTAAAAATATTGATAAGAAATAATGGCAATAATATATATATAAAGCCAAAATGTCATTTACTATCACAAAATAATTTGTACTGTAACTCAAGTTAATAAATAATAATAATAATAATCACCAGTAAAATAAAATAAATACTTTAGAAAAATTAAAAATACAGTATTTTAGATTAGGGATATTACATTCTACCCACCTTAATAAAAATTTCGTCCTCGAAATTTCAATAAAGCGGGGAATGATAAAAATCAAATTAGGAAGAAGATGAAGCTTCCACATCACTTCTCACTGCATCAAGACTTCACCACGCTTCCGCTGCGCGCTCTGATTTCTGGTACCAACTTCAACATGGAGCAATCAATCTCAAGCGATAGAATCAGGAGGAATGAATAGGAAGGAAGGATGAAATCAAGATGGACATCCAAATCACTCTAATTGAAGTGTTGGAATCATGGATATCAACAGATCAAGAATGGAATTCCAAAAGAAAGACCGATCAATTCCAAATGGAGTCAATATCATTGTATGAATAGTATATGTATATTGCAGTGTACTATAACTTGTTTCAAGTTACCGGTAAGATCAGGTCCGTTTTATGTCGAACCTGGCTCTGATACCACTCTGTAACGCCCCGATCCTAAAGATACGGAGACGTTATGGCGACGCATATACGCGAGAAAAATACCCCACGTACATACGCTAAGCCTAAAGTAACCTGAACAAGCTATAATCAGAACTATAATAATCATCGAATTACTGCAACAATACATATACGTGATAACAGATGGAAATGACAAGAATGTGGCAGCCGAAAGTGATAAAAGATAGAATCATGAAATAACAGGAAAAGAATGATAGGCTAGATGTGATATACAAGAATCAAGGAATAATAGCAGAAACAGAAAATGCAAAAAATACCAGAATCAAAGAAAGAGGACCCAAGCTCCTCGCAAAGCGTACCGTCTCATCGAACACCTGCACATTAGAAACAATCATCCAATAGCTGGACGTGCAAATCCAGGGTCGTCAGAACGCGACCATGGTAAGTGTGTGTGTAAAGGGGAAAGAGCTCGTGCAGAAGAACAATGTGCATAAATAATAATAAGAACAACTGCAAATATAAGAGACTAAATAACAAGATAAATAACTGAACAATAATATACATGAAAGCAACACGAATAAAGACAGCAAGAATAAGAGTACAGGTACAAGACAAGTAAAGCAACTGTAGCAAACAACAGATGTCTAAATGTGCAACCTATCACATGTCACTAGGTTGGTATCCAAGTCTGGTCATGGTTATGGTCATGTGTCTATCACAGTGATACAAATGTACAGTCAGGTGATTAATGTCAGTCACAATACATTAACAGCTCATTATTATTTATTACGTCAGCGAACACTAATTGTCACCTGTAATAGGCGCATCCCATACTACGCCTACAACACGTGTCAATCAGGGTCCTAAGTTATTGAAACTGAATTGTTGGAGATATTGTCCATGTTTTAGGTGGGTCCCGTACATACCCGGGACCACGGCCTCAGTTTCCTGGCGCTGAACCAGGCCGTACCGCTAGGTACTCAGTAACAGTAACAGTAATCTCACTGTGAAAACAGTGGAACAGTAACAGTACAGATGGGATGTCAGTCATCCCCCAGGAACCCTGCAGTGGAACCCTCAGTCGGCTGCGCAACCTGTATCCTAGGTCCACCAAAAATACAGACGCTGTCTCCTCCATCAATTTCCCCAATCCCAGTGTAAGTTATTCAATTACTTTATTATTTATTCAATTCAGTTAAACCAGTCAATGTCCATATTATCTAAAACATTGGGACGATACGGTGACAGTAACAATAACAGTACAGTAACTGTCAATCAGTAATCGTATACACGGTGAACGATATCAGTAACAGTGAACAGTAACAGTAACCGTGTATACGATGAACAATAAGACTGTACCGTGGTTACGGTCAAACAATCATTTCCCAGTAACTTCAATAACATGGATAAAATAACAGTAACAGTCTAGCTACTGCCCAATAAACAGTCTCAACTAAAGCTGATCATAATCTCATCCATCCATACTAAAGAGATATCATAAACTATTCCATCAACTTATATTCCCAATACCATCCTCGTAAATCGTTAAGTATCAGTCCGTATCAGTGTAAGCCAAAACGGTAAACTACCATATCAATGAATCTGTAATTAGTCATCTCCTCAACACCAATATGTTCTAGTCCTATAACCACCAATAACTGAGATCAATTAATAACTGTTATCAAACTCCAAGATATAGATCACTGATATCGACTAGATTACCATCATCACAACTCAATCTATATCAATAGGTGTAATCAATAACTATGCATGTCCTCGAGATCAACAAGTCAAATACATACCCCAATCATATTAAATAAGAAACATCATCAAACACATGTGATCTAGAATATCTACTCAACTACTTCAGTCATATCTGATATGTCCTCAAATACTCACTAATAAAGTCATTCTAACTATTGATCATCATTCAATGTAATAACATAAGTCCCAGGTCAATCCAAAGTCAACACAACCAACTCATGATTCCCAATTGTCATATGATCATCAATTATCAATATAAATCAGTGATTCTGATATAATAATTGTCATTCCAACATATATCTATAATCAAGCTCAGCTCTCTCACTCTAACAATTTAATCTGATTCCCAAATCCTCAAGGGTTCACACTTCTATTAAGATCAAACATGATATCCCAATACTCGGTATCACAACATATCATATACATGCATCTGAGTTCTATTATGATAAGTCTAGTCATTACCACCAATATCCATCTCTAGAAATCATGTACATCCATCAATAAACAATATATAACCCATGAGTGAAGTCCACAATCCATCAAGTAACAATACACAGCTGACAGACTCATATTAGTCGACTAAAGCTATATACAAGTCGACTGGGGGAAAGTATAGTCGACTAATCAAGTAGGCCAAGTCGACTAACTCCCCTGCCAGAATAGAAATTAGAGATACACCATCACTTATTCTTCTCATACTCTCTCCAGTACTTACATACTCTTCAACACACATGACTACACTAGAAATCTAAGCATTCATATGGTAAATAAAGGATTCCAACATCTTAGATATGCATCTCCTGTTTCTATGCATTCATCATGTAACATAAAGGAAAAAAATAATCCACTACCATACTTAAAGATCCCATACATAAACATGTAATCTAAGTATTCTACTCAACAATTACATAACACATACAATAATAGCTGCAATCACTTAATAAAAGAGAGGAGGAGGAAGAGACACTCACATTGGGGAATCTGGTCGTCGCCGAGCGAGTCGCCGTTACAGTCGCTGTGGTGTCACTCTTCGCTGTTGGACTGCATGGGAGGGTAGCCAAGGTGATGGAGAAGGCCACCGTGCCAGTCTCCGACGACGACTTGGCGTGGATCAGGAGAACTCGCTGCTCGCCCGGGGAAGATGGGGGCGGTCTGGATGGTGCACGGTTGTCCTTGTTGTTGTTATCGCTGTTGCTGGTCCAGATCTCACCAAACAAATCCAAAATGCTGTAACACGCAACCAATATATACAAATAATTATAAATACACGCTAAACACCCACACTTGCAAACGAACATATGCGTGTACACGTACATAAACAAGCATGCACATACATACATGTCCAATTTAATAAATACCTATTATTAACTAAAATGCATATACACGTATACATATACATACATACATGCATACTTAAATAAATGCCAACGCATATTAATATAAGTACATACACTTAATTAAATGACATACCTATCTACACAAATGAATAGAAACACATGCATATAAATCATGCATACATGTACATGATTATACATAAACACGTGCATGCATCCAAATTAATAAATATACCTATACATTAATTAATTTAATCCAAACTATCCAATTTAATTAAGTCCCATTTATTAATCACTAAATATACACATAAATGATTAAATAATAAATTCATGCATAAATATATACCATGCATAAATATTCAAATTAATAAATACCTATTATTAATTATAAATATCTATACATTAATTAAATTCCACCCATGCATTTTACTATTATATATATATATATATATATATATATATATATATATATACATACATGCATGTACTTAATTAAATAACATACACTTAATTAAATTAAATGACCACCCATCCACATAAATAAATAGTAACCATGCATATAAGTTAAGATACATTACTATACATTATATAAAACACATAAATATATAATTAACATGAAATGGAAGAGAAATGAAGTGGGAGAAGGAAAGTAACTCACCTAATAATGTGGTGATTTGCGGCGCACCGACGGAGGCTCCGACGGAGGCGTACGGGGCCGCGGAGGGTGTCGTTGGATAGAGCAACTCGCCGTGAAGGGCGTGGGGTGCATTCGCGCTCGCCGACGACGTTCAACGGCATCCTGCGAAGAGCCGGAAAATGGCTCGGAGGGAGGTTTTCGCCGCACATGAAATAAAACACATACTAATTAAATTATAGTACAGGCTACACCAACCAATCAAAATCACTTACACATGAAAGTAACCCACTATACACACATTCATTAATATAATAAACATAGTATTATTAATAATTGTCATTTGCATGCAAAAATATTAAGGGAGAGAGAGGAGCTCACGTTGGCTTGGCCAATGGGGAAGCTCGGCTGGACTTTGTGCTTCCCTGTGCAGGGGCTGCCGGTTGGGAGGCCATCATGGCAGCGAGGAGGTGCTGCCACAGAAGGGAGGTTCCGCGCTTGGGCTGTCGCGGAGAAGACCAACATCCGAAGGGAGGAGAGGTGCTGGGGTTTTGTCGGAGAAGAGGAAGTCACGCTCCGCCATGAAGAAGAGGTTGTCGAGGTACTCGACCATGGGGAAACTTGGTCGGCCAAGAAAAGGAGGCGGCTTGGGCTCACCTGGGGGTTTGGAGGCGGCTGTGTATTTGGGGAGGAGGAGATTAGAGTTAGGGTTAATTAGAGGAGATTATATATATAGTTAGGCTATTGGGTTAAAGGGTATTGGGTAACGGGTTGGAAATGGGAAATGAGTTGGATCAAGGCTAATGGGTATAAATAGGAACCAATGAGAAAGAAATATTATGAATACAACTATAAAAATAATACTAATAGTACTAATATTAAAACAATAATACTTAACCAAAATATTAATAATAATGATACCAATAACATCACATGACCACACAAATAATGATAAATAATAATAGTAACTATAATGATATTAATAATAGTATTAGTTAACCAAATAAAAATAGCAATACTAGCAAAATAATAATATTAATTAACAATAACAATAACCATATAATATTATCTCTAATAATATCAATAAGAAATAATAATAATCTTAATGTAATAATAATAGTAATTAATAATAAGGACAATAATTGAAATAATAGTAATAAGTAACTAAAAATATTGATAAGAAATAATGGCAACAATATATATATAAAGCCAAAATGTCATTTACTATCACAAAATAATTTGTACTGTAACTCAAGTTAATAAATAATAATAATAATAATCACCAGTAAAATAAAATAAATACTTTAGAAAAATTAAAAATACAGTATTTTAGATTAGGGATATTACATTTATCGATAAGAATGGGTTATCTGTATAGAATGGGTTGTATAGGATTGATTTCTTGTGTTTTTGCTGATTCAGGCTTTAAATTTTGATTGTTCTATTCTCATATTATTTGATGTATATGCAGAAATATTCCAATCCTAAGATGTATAGAATGGGTTGTATAGGATTGATTTCATGTGTTTTTTGCTATTTCAGGCTTTAAATTTCGATTGTTCTAATCTCATATTATTTGTTGTATATGCAGAAATATTATATGAATAAAATATGAATGAAATATGAGAAAACATATATGCATGTATTTAAGACATCAATTAACCATCTTTTTGTTAATAAACATCGATATAACCTGCTAGTCCATTGTTTGATAAATTGTTTTAGGCCTTTATTTGACCTGATTGCAACTTGAGATCTTCTTGCTGAAGTGGTGATATTGTGGTGAATGTGTGATGCCATTTTGATATATAACTTGATATGGTGTTGGAGTGGCCTTTGGAGTGGCCCGAAGTGTCCTTAAAGTCTCTAAATATCCGAGTGTTTCAGATGTTAAAAGAACCAAAAATGAAGTGTCGAAGTAATACTGTGTGATATCTGAACCATTTGGGAGAGGCATGTAGCACTTCAACTGGACACTAGAGGTTTAAACCATGGTTTAACATCTTGGTATTGGTGTCGGCAATGTTTTTAGTATTAAATTAACATTGGCCATATCTGTTAATATCAATATCAGATAGCTCAAAACCTGAAAATTGCATGTAACTCGATTTTGAGTCAAATTTGAATAATTCGAAAAATGACATGTAAACCTAATTTGAATTCACACATCTCACGATCTGATCTGATTTTATTTGATCAGCCTGGAGGTGGGGGTGGGATGTGGGTTTGGTGTGGATGGTGATATATACTTGGAGTTCTATTTTCGGCCAGAGATTGATGGAAATGTTATTAGGTAACGAGAAAGATTTTTGGGCAAAGAGGTACTTCTTATACAAGATAATGTATAGACATGAGAATATAGGTATGACGGATACAAGGGGATTCACTGAACCGAGATTGGGGATTAAGCCGATCTGTATTGTAACTAGCTAAGCCGCGAATGCAAAGTTGAAGTCCAAATGTTCCTTCATTGAACCCATTCCGAAGACATTCTATCTATAGACAATTTAGTCTGCATCATTTGATTGTCGTCATAAAAACCGTTCCCTAACATATTGATTTGGCATCATTTTCAGAAATCGACCTAGTCTGAAATGCTGGTCAGGAGTGGACGGATTACTTTGTATTTCCATAACTTCACTTCCATCATATGGCCTTTGATGTCTTCAATTATTTGTATGACCTTTTACACGACCCATAGCCCACTTGAAATTTGCTTTAAAAAATTACTGCACCATGCTTCATGATTTTCTTTGTTAGAGAAAACACACCAGCAGGATTTAATAAAGAGTTGAAGATTACCTGCTTGTCTTCTGTTATTGGTCATATTGAAGATAGCTTGAACCAAATCAAACTATAATCTCTGCCTTTGGACTGCTAGAAGGTTGTCAGTTCAGCACGTCTCCCACTATTACTTGCATTGTAACTTCATCATGGTTTGAGAATACTGGTGCTTAATATGCATCTTAGGCGTGGTGCTGGAAAAAACTTTTCTTGGCCCAGGGTCATTGAGTTGAATAATTTCTTGATGTTGTACATTTCATATAGCTAGCAGTCCCATTGAGTACTTAATTTCTGGATGTTAATGGCTAAGTGTATATTTCCCTTAGGAATTGGTCTTAAATTGTTTGGACGTTTGGATCGTCTGTGGCCATTTTCTCGTGCACCACATCCTAATCTGAGTTGTTCAGTTATTAAACATGAGATCCGCTGAGCAACGTTGCAGAGCTTGTGTATATTCAACTCCTGGATCTACGTAAATAATCCTTGTGTATACAAGGACACATATTAGATAAGAGAAATTTAGAGACACTTTGTTTTATTTTGTATGCACACCTGGTATTGTTTGGTGGGGAAAAATTGAGGGATCGAGTAGTAAATTCTTTATTTGATTGTAAAGAAAATTACAGCGGATTAATAATCCTTTCACAAGAGAGGGGAGATATTCAAGCTCAAACCTCCACTTTATTTAATACTGGGTTCTTGATGTGGCGATGGAAAGTGATCTTGTTTTCCGTTGACCGGGTGAACGTCAGGACCTCTTGAGAATCCTCTCTTTGGATAGTGGACGAAGTAACACAGCTCCTGCCAACTAAGAATCTCAAAGAGATTATAGGCAAAAACAAACTTATACGCAGCAAGTTGTTAGAAGAGTTGAACTCTCTCTTGTTTTTCAGCTGGAGGTCTTGGTGCTTCTATGGCTTACAACCGAAGTTCTTTTTACCAAGAATTTTTCGACCCCTCTTCCATAGCGAACTAGGCTATTTATAGAGTTTCAGGGTGAAAACGTGTCCCCGAAAAATACTCCATAATGGGGTTAACTCCCTCATTACGTGAGCAGTAATTGACCCAGTAATGAGGGCAGTTATAACTGAGACGCGGGCTTTGGGTCCCGCGTTTTGCCATTGAGGTGATGCTTGAGAAACGCGAGCTTCTAATTCTGTGTCAAGCTTCACATGAGACGCGGGCTTTGGACTCTACGTCTTGGTACTGCAATAATGCTGAGACGCGGGTTTCAACCCTCGCGTCTTGGTCCTTGCAGTGATGTTGAGACGCGGGTTTCAACCCTCGCGTCTTGGTGCTGCGCTGGTGACAATGATTAGCCTTGCGTCTGGAGTTCGGATTCTGCTTTTTGACGACTTATCTTCAGTGATTTTTAGACAGCCTACAGAACCCCCTCCAAAGTTTTTGATATTCCGCGGTTGACTGGGACAGATTTCGAAATACTTTAGAATCTTGTTGAATTCATACTTCTCATGATTAGACTGACAATCATTTGATATACTCTGAGCTTGATCTTGTCTGGAGTATGATCTTCGTGAGTGTACTGTAAAACCCTTTGAAGTCACCAGAGATGATCGTGGTAAGTGTCTAGATACGCAGTC
This sequence comes from Agave tequilana, assembly GCA_038442645.1. Lineage (NCBI taxonomy): Eukaryota > Viridiplantae > Streptophyta > Magnoliopsida > Asparagales > Asparagaceae > Agave > Agave tequilana. The sequence goes on along the minus strand of JAVJIF010009538.1, from coordinate 102,446 downwards.
CAGACCTCCTTAGTGCTCTGAGCTGGTTGTTGGTATACTGTTGAATCAGGGGTGAACAGTCGTCTGCTTGTGCCAGTGTACTGTTGAACTGATTTGCAGAAGCGAAGAATGAATGCAAGTCTTGTAAACGCAGAGGTCATGTTGCTTTAAAGACGTAGTCCTCACGCGGAGTGGGGACGCATCTATTAATTTGCTGAAGAAACGCGGCCTTTGGAGGGACGCGATCTTTGAAGTGAAGACGCAGCTCTCACTTTGTTGATTAGGCGCGGCTTTGGCCTTGCTGAAAAGGCACATCTTTCTGATGGAGTTTGAGGAGACATCTTTCCTTTGACGTGCCTAATCAACGCGAGTCTGCGTGTTGCCACATGTCCGACGGAGTTGAGGAGACATCTTTCCTTTGACGCGCGAAATTCGCATTGCATTTAAGACACACGCCACGCGCCGGGTGGGGATTAGTCCTCGAGCCATGCGCCGCGTATCTCTGCGGATCATTATGCCTATAAAAGATAACCGTCTTTCAAGAATCATCATTAGACTCTTCTTCTTCGCTGAGCATTATATTTAGGGCTAAGAAAAACTTGAAGCTTTTTCTATTTTCACAATCTTTAACACCAATCTCACGGTCGAAATGGCACCGAAGACCAAGTTTGTTTCCTCATCCTCGAGCACTGTCGCTCTGAAAATTTAAATGGGTGGTCCTTCCACGCAGGAGGCCCCCATTTTAGATAGTAAAATCATCTGATCTGGTTTTTGCTATTGAAGGGGCTTAAGGAGTTCTCTTAACTCTTAAGTCTCTTTTGAATGTGAACCGTCAACGCGAGACTCATGCACGTGTTTGATTTTCAGACGCGACTCTTGAATTGGTAGGCAAGATGCGGGTTTGACGACCTCTGCGTCTTTACTTCATCAACTTGAGTCCGTATCTGTTTGTTGAACATGGGCCTCGTTGAGTCTTGCATTTTGGACTCAATGCTCAGAATATTTCTAAGTGTGGGAGTTCAGACGCAGACTTCTTATAATTCTCGCGTCTTATAAGATCAGACGCAAGTTTTACTGAGTCTCGCACTCAGTCTGATACTTAGAAATTTTTCTAAGTTATGGATTTTGAAATGCGAGCTTCATGCAAGCCTCGTATTCTTTGAGTCTGGATGCGGATTTTGCTGATTTTTATGTCTAGGTTCATTCCAGTGTTTGAATTTCAAGCCCTTAGCCATTTTCTTTTAGATTTCTGACTAAGTGTCATCTTCATTGCAATGCGACACTCTTCTAATTCTCTGTCCAAGAAGTATAATTTTGAGTACGTAGGTGGCGCTGATCGTAATCTAACTTTCATGCTTTAAAAGACTGCTCCCGTGACTACGGGTAAATCAAAGGAGCGAAGGTAGGGGATCATCAAGGCCAGTATGGTGACCCTTCGGGAGATTATATCCGATGGACTGTTCGAGGCGGATTCCCGTACTTTGTTACAGAAGCCTGCTTTCCTCTTCGGTGACGCCATTGACGAGGATGATAGGATTCTGCATGACGGAGATTATAAGTGGCTTCGTCAGATAGGGGACAAGAGGTTTTTTTCTCCCAATATGGAGAGGATGTATTCCTTGTCCTATCTTCAGCACATGTCCATTCATCGTGCGATGGATTGGGATCTTTCCCGGTTTGTCTCCGGCGTCTCTCTTGACAAATTAGGTGCCAAGGAATTATATTCTGTAGGCAATGGGAAAGATATCTTCGGTTTATTTTTCGGCTTAGTAAGACCTGAGTATCCGAAGGGAGAAACCCCTCAGCTTGGTGCCACCTTCATCAATCAGTTTTTGAAAGTTAGGGGTGATTTTCCCGTTGACTTTCGTCCGCTTGGGTGGGTCCATTCTACCAACAAATCATGGTGGGGTAGAATGATTGGATTTGTTCTCGCCGAGCTCGGGGCTCTGCTGCAGTAGGTGGGGCTATATCACTCGGTCAGGGCTGTCCAATATGGTCTCCCGCAGAGTTCTCATAATTTTTATGGCGTGCTGGAGCATTATAATCCTCTAATAGGCACATTTTTTACTCTAGCGGAGGAGATTGGGCTCGCTCTTCATGAATTATATGAAGTCTCGGGGCTAGTTATGGAAGATCCCCTTATGAAGAATACGTCCTGACTTTTGAGGAGCTTCACCTCCTACAGAAAAAGGATCCTTGGGTATATGAGACGTACTGTGAAGTGTGGTGCCACTTTAACATTTGTGGGCAGATATCCTCCTGGAGGAATAGGGGTGTCAAGCAGATGTCCTGGGTAAGTTATCTGTTCAACGGCATAAATGAGAAAGATAGCCTAGTGACTAGTCTGGCCCCTTGCACTGACGAGAAAATCGCTAAGAGAATCAATGCCTCTGCAAGCTCTTACACCACTGAATCAAACGAGGACACTTTCAGACCTGATACGGTCTTTGAAAGTTTTCATCACCAGGCCCGAGTTTCCATTTTTAACCGGGCTCTATTGGCGGGCTTCCTTATGCTGTGATTGAAGTGTTGTGTGGTGCCAACGCTGCCACATGAAGTAATTGTTGTAGATGTGGTATACCCGGCGGTCTTGCTTACCTACGGGAAACCTATCGCTCTCCTTCCAGCGATGGTAGCTGAAATACAGAGCGGTTTACGGGCTCTAATCAAATGCCTGTACCAAGTGGAGCCATTATAGATTCTGAGGGCAGGCCAGTGGTCGATTCGGAGGGCGGGCCGAGAGTGAAGACCCCTAACCCCAGGATCGAGCTTCCATATACATACCTGATGGCCTGGTACGTTATGCACTGCCCCACTGATGACGGCGGTGCCTCTTTCTGCAGGTTTTGTTCCCTTCGTGCAAAAGCTGGAGAATTCGAGCTGGACTCACTACTACATGTTCTTTGTTCGAAAATCCATTCTGAACATTTTGAACTATCAGCTCGACCGTTACTTCCCTAAGATTACTGATGCATCTCACGGGGATAAGTTTGCTGACCTTGCGGGGCCAGATGATTTCACAAGGCTGCCATCAGGAGTCTTCTGGTGGCTGATCAATATTCGGCCTAGATATCTGATCTTCTGGCAAGGGAATTCATGTACGATCGAGCCTTACATGCCTAGTCGTTTTGCTCAGCAGTTTGGCTATGTTAAATTATATGTCGGCAATCCCAATGCCGGCCTCTGCTTCAGCAAAATTTATTTAAAGGTGCTCGGGCGTGGTACTACAATGTAGCTGGAGGGACAAAAACTATTTTCTGCTTGCCTCACAAAACGCCCAATTGTTATACCAGCCTCAATTTCTGTACCTGATACTCCCTAGCTAGTAGGATGCCTGGTTTCAGGATAAATACCTCTTGCATTAAGAGCATCAATACATCTTATGAAACTAAGTTAGAGTCCAACAAACGTACGCGAGGTATGGACGAGTATCAGGCAGCCGAGAGGGAAACTGGAGGGGAAGCAAGGATAGGATCAAGGTCGGTAGCACCTAAGGGGTAACCTGTTAAAAAGAGTTAGTAGGCTGTGTCCAAACGTTCTCGTGGCTTTGCTTTCAAGGGTGAGCCTATCCCAAAGAAGTCTAGGAGGGAATCGGAGGCTGAAGTTTCGATGCCCAAAGTAGTTCCTTCTGGTGTTGAAGAGCAGGGGGAGGAGGAAGAAGAGGAGGAGAAAGTCCCTATCCTTTGCTCTCGCGGTCTACGCAGCAAGGGCCCCATGATCTTAGAAGAGGGGGAGCTCGCGGGTGAACCTGTCATGGCTAAAGAGGTCGAGCGACCCGAGGTAGACTTAGTGGGGAGGGATGACGTTGAGATTCCGGGAGTCTCAACTCAGCCTGGGCCTTCTTTAGTTCATGAGAGAAGGGTGGAGGTGCAACAGCCTGGGTCTCCCAGTGTATTAATGCCCACCCACGGATTATCGATCCCAACCCTACTACTAGGGTCCTTAGCGGTAAAGCTTCAATTGCTAAGACCTCCTGTGTTGAGTTATCGTCTTCCTCGTCTGAAGAACATGGATATTATTCAGGCGAGGAGGTCGATTTGGCGACGAACCCGCCCTTCCTGACACAAGCAAATTCTCGCATATCTTAGAGGAAGAGATACAGGGATACGACCCTGTGACGGCTTCGCCGATAGCAATGATTGCTGCTACTAAAGGTATTTTTTTGTCTTCCTGAATTGGTTACCCATCAAGTTAGGAATTAGTTTTAACATTTCTTTTTGACTTTCTTCTACAGGGTTGGCTGTTGGTAATGAAGCCACAATTTCTTCTCAGAGAGGATTTAATAGCTGGCCCAGCAGGAGGGCCTTGAGGCTCCCACTATCGGGATGCCTCATGAGGGTGCAACTGCCGAGGTCGGGGAGTCTTCATCCCCAAGTGACTTATCCAGGGATTTGTCATCGTCAGATCCTTAATTTGGTAAGAGAATATTGACGTGTTGGATACTTTCATCATTACCACTAACATTTAACGTTGTGGTTCGTAGAGAGCACTAGGGAAGCCCAAGTAGAGGATCCTGCGATAAGAATTGGCGCAAAAGATACCAAAGTTCCAACTTCAGCCGGGGAACCCAATGCCATAGGGTTTACTGTTGCTTCTGTTGTAGTGGAAGTTGCTATAACAATAAATGTCCCGGAGGTATTGGTAACTATTTCAGTATCTGACGAACCTATTGTCGGCCTCACCCCTGCGCAAGTTGAATTGGTTCCTGTCTCTCGTCCTGTCATGGAAAGGGGGTCCGAGAGTACATCAATAGGGTTATCTCTAACTAATGACATCATGGAAGAGCTAGCACGTCAAATGGTGCAACAATTTTTTGCTTCCATGACGTCCTATATTGATCTGATCCTTTCCAGGGGCAGTTCTTTCGAATTTGCCCGGATACTTCTCGAAAATCAGATAGAGAACATCGGTCACACTGGAAGTCCTTCACAAGTTAGGGCATGCCTGATGCTGGTTGAACAGCTAGGGAGCCATCTGAAGGAGCTCAAGACTCTGGAGAATGCTGGTTCAATAGATAAGGCTCGGTCAGTACTGAGTAAGCTTCTTACCGCTCAAGAACATGAGCGAAAAGAGATAGAGGAGCAAATGGTTGAAGAAGCCTGCCATCTTCAGCGCTTCCAAGATGACAACCAAAGACTGATTGGCGATTCAAAGGAATCTGAAATCATCATCTAGAGTGCAGAGCAAGTTATCACCACTGCTCGGATTACTATTGCCAGGGCACAAGCCTTGATTGAGGCCAATGAGCAGAAACTTATTGCTGCTAGAAAAAAGCTGAAAGAGCTAGAAACTGTCAGGACACAAGTTCAAGAAAACATTACTACTTATTCCTCCAAGTTGGGTCTCTTCAGGCGCAACTGGCTACGAAGAGATTTCTGTCCGAGGAAGAGTTGCGAGTCCAATCACTAATGGAAGATGAAAGGGCGCGTCAGCTCGAGATACATCAGCTCTAGAAACAAATCCGTTCTTTAGGGAATCAGGATTATTAGCATTCTTCCCCTTTTTTGTATTGTCCCATTCTTTTTGTAACACTCTATTGGTCAAATAAGAGTGTTTGTATTATTTTTACTATTTTCGAGTCAAATAATAAAGATTGTCCAATGTTATCTCGCTGTTATCTTTTTGGACCCTTTTGCTGCCTGAATGAACTCAGTTTTCATAATTGTACTCCTTGACTATTTGTGGAAATGCAATTCTTAGTCATTTTGATAGGATACTGCCATGAATAATAAACTTAAACTTTGGCTGAACTGAGTTTTTGAGCGAGACGCGGCTCTCATTTGTAGCGGAGACGCGATTCTGACTCATTAATGAAGATGCAGTTTAGGCTTATCAAGAAAGACGAGCGAACCTTCTTTTTTTGATATGGACGCGGCTTTGGCTTAAAAAGGCGTGATTCTGAGACGTGAATTTGTGTTCTTTAATAAAGGGGACGCGGCCTTCATGCTTACGAAAGGACGCAGATTCATGGACACGGTCCTTGATTCTATCAGGATGCAGACTTCACGATGCAGTGGAGACGCGGTTCGGGGCTCCTCAGGACTAACGCACGGGTCTTAGCTGCTTGATGGGGACCCGGCTCTGACTCAATAAAGATGCGGCTCAGGTCCCTGGGAAAAGCACAAACTTTGAAGTACGAGTCTGAATAGTCATGGAAGGTGGTTCCATCTTGCTGAGGAGATGCGGTTTTGAACCACTTCAGGAGACGCAGTTGTGGCTTCTTTAATAGGAATGAAGGTAATGCAGCCCTCGGGTTTATGAAAGGACGTGACCTCTGAGCCTGCGCCCGACGCAGCCTCCTAAGCGTCACATGCAGCCCGCCTTAAAGATCTTGTTAGATCTTTAAATGTCAAGTCGGCGTTGACGATTGGGGACTTGTGTCCTTCGATGTTCCCAAGTGATAATCCACGTGTCAGCTCCTCATTGGCTTTGATGTTCTTGTGGGAATTAAGGTTGATGGCTTTGATTTTTATGCCATTAAGTGTAAGCCTTATGACTTGCCTATAAATAGGCCTCATCCCCTTAACAGTCTATTATTTAGATTGTTTCCCTTTGAGAACATGCGCTCTGAGAGTTTTCGTTTAATTTGTCCTTCTTCCCTTTAAGGGGATGTGTTCCAATGAATAGAAAGAACGCAAAGCTTTCATGCTTTCCTTTAATTTTCTCCAAAGATTATCACTGTCAAGTGATTTCAAGATCAAAAGGCATCGCTTTAAGTGCTTTTTATGGCCACGCTTTGATGCATAAAGTTTAACTTCTAGAGAATTCTTCTCCACGTAGGAACCAGTTGTCGCCATGAAATACTCAGTCCCATCGAATTTCTGCTTTCCTGTCCATTGAAGAAACTCGATCTCTTGATCTCTTCTTGAAATCTGATTGATGCGCCTGTGTTCGGAAGTCGCGTCTTTTAGCCTTCAGTACGAGCTCATTGACTTTGAACTCTAACTCATGAATCCTTTGATGCGAGCGTGATAAACTTTGTACTTGAATCTTGAGATGCGAGCTTTGTACATAAAGCCCGTACTTGAGGTTCTTGACTCGAAGAATTTTAATTCTTTTGAGATATCTGGACTTAGATGTGGCAACCCCTATTTTTTAAACACGAGTGTGGTGACCTCTGCATCTGGGTTACCTCGCATCTTTTATCTCGGACGTGGGTCTCAAACCAGACTTTAGATTTGCACTGGTCAACTCTCCGTTTGAAGTTCGCAGCTTGAATTGCGTCTGGCCTTTAGCTTTTACCTTCCTACCTTAACAGAATTTTAGCGCTTTGGTTTCTTCCTTCTTGCAGGTTCTGGCAACTTCAGTCAGTCTTCTGCGTCTTCGCTAGGCTCTTAGGAGAATATTTCGACCCGCGAGCTTGTTCAATTGGCGAGCGCTCGGGGAATCAAAGCTCATGTTCGTGGGCGAGGAGGATTCGCGTGGTTAATGACATTCGTTAAGGCCTTATTAGACATGACGCACTAGCAATGTCATGGGTTTGTCATGGTCACAGTGGGTATGGTGGTGGATATGGCCCTCTTGCAAGTCACGAGAAAGAGGACGTCACCTGTAAGGTCTCGGATCCTTCCTTCACCAATCCTACTGTCAGAAGTGACATCGAGGAAAATCCCATGCTCATTAGATGACTTTCTGGTGGTGGAGATGTTCATCAACAAAGGATTACAGCCTATGCCAGTTGGTCGGGTGGAATCAGAATGTTCTTCCACATTTTGACCTCGAGAAACACCATTGTTCTCGGCAAGCGGTGAGCTTCTTCAATGTTTATTTCATGCATCATGATGTGACTAGCATCCGATCGTCTCAACACTGATTAACCGTGACACGATTCAGTGGGAGAAGAGAAGACCCTTTCTTCGGCGCTCTTCCAAACATCTTATATTGGAATGGTGTAGGTATCTTGAGGAGTGAGTGCAACCTTTCGCTGAGAGAGAGAGACTTCTTTGTACTCCTTTATTGTAACACTCAATCTTATTTGTATAAGAGAGCGTCTTGTATCACTTTCATATGTTTGAATATTAATAAAAGTGACACTTTTTTTGGTGTTCTTATATATCTTGAAATTCTTTTTTTTTGAAAATCAGACACATAGAAGTATAAACTGTTGACTTGCTAGAAATGTGATAATTAACTCAAGAAGTCAAAGTTAGAAAAATTCTATTTCGTGAATTCAAGATTACTGTCAGAGATGTGATATTAACTTGACATGAATGTAGGTCAGAAGTGTGATATTAACTTGACTCAATGGGAATTTCAGTTTCATTTGAGAAGACTGAAAACATCACTGTCATAGGTGTAACGTTAAACTTAGCAGTGAAGGTAATGCTAGAAGTGTAATTTTAAATTTGACATTGGTCATCTCGACTTTGATAGGGAAGTTCGAGGGAAAGTCATTGCCATAGGCGTATTGTTGAACTTAACAATGAACTGGACGCTAGAGGTGTGATGTTAAACTTAGCATCGCTCATCTCATCTTCGATATAAAAGCCTGAGGAAAAGTGACTGTCAGAGGTTTAATTTTAAACTTGGCAGCAACTTACTCACTGTTAGAGGTGTAGTGTTAAACTTAACAGTAGTTTGTCAGAGGTGTGATGTTAACCTGACAGTAGTTTATTTGCGATATGAGCAATTTTGAGGACTTGTCATTCTATTGATGAGAATTGACAAGTGAATTTGAAATGTCAGAGGTTTAATGTTAACTTGACAGTAGTTGATTTGCGATATGAGAAATTTTGAGGACTTGTCATTGTACTGATGAGAATTGACAAGGGGTGTCAGAGGTGTAGTATTAACTTGACAGTGGTTGATTTGCGATATGAGCAATTTTAAGGACTTGTCATTCTATTGATAAGAATTGACAAGTGAAGTTTGAAATGTTTGTTTTTCATTGATTTTACAAAGAGGAAAACTTACAAAAAGGGGTCGAGGAGCTAAATTACAAGTATTCTAAAAAGATTATAAGTAGATCTCCTCTGAGACTCTGGAGAAGTGTGCCGATATTAGTCTGGTCAACGCACGACCATTTTGTCCCTTTGACGATGCGATCGATGGGATTCCCTTCTCGCCTGAGTCGGGGAATCGGAGAACAGAAGGTTGGTAGAACGCTCTTGTTACTTCTCAAACTGCCTCCACTTGGAATTCCTTCTCGCCTGGTTCTGAAGATTTCTTGAGAGGGAAGAAGATCTTTGGGTATCAGCATCCTGATTAGAGAAGAAGTTCTCTGAATTCTTAGAAACATGAGAATAGGTCTCTATTTAGCCGTCTCTCTCTATTTTTCAGCCTCTGCCTGTGCGCGTGTGTGTCTCTATACTGGTGGGTTATTTATGGGGAGAGCAGGGGTATAATTGTCCCTTGAAAATCTAAAAACAGATTGAATCAATCTGTTTAAATCTGAAAAGTAGCCTTGCTGCGAGGCTAGATCAGCTTTTGCGAAGCTAGGAATAGTAGGTAGGTCGATCTTCTGATCTGTTTTGATTCTTTTCAAATAACTGAAAGATCTTCCCTGATCTTCTTACTTGTTTTGTGAGAGTCAAGAGAATATGGTAAACAACTACCAAATTTGATCTCGATTAGATTTGATCCTGAATAGATTTGATCTCATCTGGATATTTAATTGGTCAAAGTTGACCATAACAGTCCCACAGCGGAGCTGCCACGTCAAGCTCGTAGCGGAGCTAGAAGGAGCATCTGACGAAGTCAGAAGAAAGCTCTTCAGCGGAGCTGGATAAATATTTATGCCAAAGCTACCGAACATCCTTTTGTGCGGTTACATGTGGCTTTGAGCGAAGCTAACTCTCTGCGGAGTTAACTGAGCACTTCAGGCGAAGCTGTAAGTTAGCTCACTGATAGAGCTTTGAACGGCTTCAAGGCGAAGTTGGACAAACTTAGCCTCTCAAGTGAGGATATCCCCTTGGGCTCATGTGATGCTAAGTGTTAAGCTAACCTAGCATCTTAGACCTTCTTAGGTCTCTTTAAAGACAATCTGAGCTCACTGTCTGCTTCACTGGATCAGTAGATTACAAGGTTCTGATTTGTCCATCGGAGATGGGTAAAAATTGGTCGTCAGCTGTCTATCACTTGTCTTTTGTAAATGTCAACAAGTTAGACATTGCTCCGGCCAGTCAGGAATCTTGTCTTTTTTGGAGTGTCAACAAGACCCACTTCAAAGTTTTCAAAAGTCTACAATGGAATGGTTCAGACTTCGAAATACTTTGAATTGCTTTGATGGTATGTGAAGTACGAACGTCGCCATAGTGGTTGAGTTCAGCTTCGCTTTCAATCCTGCTTCGGTATTAGGATAAGTTCACTGAGGAATCGTGTAGATTCTCTATTCTGGGTAGCTTCGCGTCTGGGTAGCTTCACGTTCGAGCCTTCCGAAGTAGTTTCGTTTCAAATTGATTTTGGAACGTCGTTCCTTTCTCGAGGCCAACTGCCTTTTGGCTAGTTTCGAGAAGGATTGCTCCTTTTTCGAGGTTAGAATAGCCTCTCTTGCATTAACGAGGAAGATCATTGCTTCTGCGCGCATTTTCGAGGGAGACTATTCCCTTTCTCAAGGCTCAGTACTTTAAATGCCTTAAATTTGCTCGCGCTTCCAAGCTTGAAGCAGCGGTGGTGCGATCAGGCCATGAGGCCTATAAATAGGACACTTAAAGTCCTCTTTAAGGAAATAGTCTATTCATGACATCTTCTGGTTGTTCAGAGAAGGGTACTCAGATATCTGAAATAGTGGGAGTGCTCATACTGGTCATTAACCAGCCAAGAACTGGTGAGTCTCAGTCATCCAAAGACTTCACCAATGGACTAGTGATTCTAGGGAGTTTATTTCCCTTAATTTAGCTTTATAATCTGCCTCAGGGATTGATTTTCCTTTTTCTTCATTTTGTATCTGACTGATTTGCAGAGCAGGACTTCAGCCCTATTTTCCAGCTTTCCGGCGAAGCTATCATTTTCACTTAATCAAAGAAAGATCATTCCATGCTTGCTTGTTAAGTTCGCCACATAGATAAGAATTGGGACTTAGTCTCTTCAAGGTTGAGCCAGTCTTGCCATATAGTTGGGGTCAAGACTGCGTCCTTCTGGATCAGTCTAGCTTAGCCATATAGGCGAGGTTAGGACTTAGCTCTTTTTGACACTCCTTCAGTATAACTACCTTAGGCGGAGCTAAGACTTGGCTTATGCTGAGCTAGCCTATCATCACTGTGCAAGCGAGGCTATCTTCGGCTTTACTGAAATGCGAGGCTATCTTCTGCTTTACTGAAATCCATCCTTAAAGCGCAATTGGATCAGATATTAATTGCTTCGCCCCAAAGAATTTGCCTTAGCATTTCACTTTTGTAACTTTTTCTTTGATTTCTCCTAACTTGTTTCTAGTTTGCATTGTAGTGAATTGTGCTTGCCTGTCTTTCATCTTGATGAAAGAGACCAGAGACTTGCCTCTTGATTTTTGAAGTTGAAACTTTAACCATAAGTAGGAGGAATAAACTGGGGCAGCTGATGCGTGTTCCCAAAAGAGATTGGCAGTCGTTTATCCGAGATGATCCACTTCGAAAAGGGGTTGGTAGTCGCTTATCCGAGATGATCCACCTCGGGCAAGCGGACGTCACCTGTAAGGTCTCGGATCCTTCCTTTGCTAATTTTCATCAAAGAAGATCTGGATTTCTTGTGGCAACCGGTCCTTTGCCAATTTTCATCAAAGAAGATTCGGCTTCTTGATGATAAAATCTGCTATTATGCGAAGGATTACGGCCTTGTGCAGGAGGAAGGCCTTTCATGTCCAGTTGGTTTAGCTTATCACCTTGGAAGTAGATAGGACAACTTGTGTGCTTTTGGAGCAATGATTTTATTGCATGAAAGATAACCTTTATGTAATAGTATCAATGTATCTTCCTTTTGAATCAATAAAAATTTATTTTCTGCTTAAGAACACCTGAAGTGGACCAACTTAGGCAAGTCTTTTCCCTAGGAGGAAAAGAGAACTCTTAACCGAGCTAAGCTTCCAGCGAAGCTGAAGACAGATTTTCAAATAAGTCAGGAGCCAGTTTCTGGCGAAGCTAGCACGAAATTTCCGCGAAGCTAGAAATGTGCTTTTAGCGGAGCTAAGGCATGTTTCTCAGCGAAGTTATTCAAGCGTCGTGCTAAGTCGACACTGGACTCATGATAGAGTTAGCCCTTAGCGGGGCTGAAGTAACGCTTCTTGGGAAGGCGCTTTAGGGGTTGTTTCAAATTAATTTGAAACGACTGCCTGCGCTCCTTTCGAGGAGGCGACATTTAGGCAATCATCAGCCTATAAAAGCCTGATCGGGCTAAAAGAGAAGGCACCTCTTCTCTTTGAATTTTCAGAGAACTGTAAATCTCTTCTTCTTCTTTCTCCTACGTTTGGAATTTCAAGAACTTCTTCAGTTCTCCAATGGCTCCCAAAAGACGAGCAGGAAAAGAGGTAGCAACCTCTATGATAGAGGGTCCTTCTCCTCCTCCGGTCCTCGAATGACCTATCGCGGGTAGGGATCTTTCCCTTTTATGCATAGATTTTCATCTCTTCTTGAAGCCAATCTTTCGGCTATCTCATAATGAATCTAGAACGATCCATTGTGATCCAGTGATCTCAGAGAGTTCAAGTCCCTCAATTTCCCTTGATTTCTTGACTGGGAATCTAAGACCCAAAGGGTCTCCTCTACAATCTTTTGATTGGGAATCTTAGAAACGAAGAGTCTCTTCTTCAAGCTTTCGGGCAAAGCTATCCCTTAGATGGTTCACATCCTGTTGGATGATAGGATGCAAAGTTAGCTTTAGAAGCGCGGTTGGAAAAGGACCTTAATACCCTTGAAATAGTTTTTTAAGTAGCAGTATTCTTCTGGCGAAGTTAGCTCTTGGGTTCCTTCGCGTTGAGGCCAAGCTTTCAGAGCGAAGCTACTACTTAGATATTTTTCTGCGTCCTGCCTTCATGTAAGTACGAAGTTAAGCTGCAGCTACGAAGCTGAGCTTCGGGGCGAAGCATTGTTAGGCTAGCTTCGCTCGGAGAGCGATGCCTTAACAAAATTACATTCTTGTTTTAGCTCTCATTCAGCCGATGAACTAATCATAGTTTCTCCTTATTTTTGTGGTGCATTATACTCCTGGTCCTCTGAACAGTCTCTTTGGCACAATTAGGGGGTTGGATGGTAATGTCAGCCTACAGTTTCAAAGGCAGACTTCACTATTCAGCGAGCGGAGCGCTCCTGCTCGGGATGCACTTATTCATGATAGGGATCAGCGCATCATGAGGAGTATCTTAACCACTGCTCCCCTTGAAGATTTTGACCGAAGAATCTATCAGAAGCCGGCTTCATGTTTGGAGATGCAGCACCAGATAACGATCACCAGCTCCTAGCCAGAGAGGGGCAGTGGATTTTCAAATTGGACAGTGAGAAGTACTATCTCCCCTCTAGCAAGCGGCATTTTCCCTTGTCCTTCTTTCAATGTGTGACGAGGGCTCAGAAGATGCAGTGGCAAGTGACTCGGACTACTGACTCCGTTTACGTGGGAAAGTTGATAGCTCCATCCCCTAATTATATGAGGGCGGGTCCTCCTCGTTATATATTAGGTCTCCACCCTGAGAACGTACTTCCAGACATCCCAGTGGGAGAAAATCCCACGGTGGCTCAGACGTTTGGGAATCAGTTCTCTAAGGTTTGTGGCAATTATCCGGCCACTGATTTCAGGACCCCGGGGTGGATTCATCCTCCCAAGGCGTGGTGGAGGGACTTGACTTTATATGTCCTTGCCCATTTTGAGGAGGATCTGGAGAGGCTGGGACTCTACGAGGCCGTTAGGGTGACTTGTTATGGCATTCAGATGAGCGTAGCAAACTTTTACGCCATCTTTGAGTTGTACTGCCCAGCTACAGGGACCTTCTTCACTCCTGTTGGCGAATTGGATATGGCTCTGCATGAGATGTGGGAAGTCTTTGCTCTGCCTTTGGGGTCTCTCCCATATGAAGAATATTTCCCGTGCGAAGCAGAATTGGCACTTCTGGAGAAACAGGAGCCCGCCTTGTTTGAGACTTATCAGGAGTTGATGTGTCACCTTTACATTTTTCCAACATGCATGAGAGCCATAAGGGAGCTTCATGCAGTTTGAAGAGCTGGGGGAATTATTTGTTCCCCGACCTGGAAGGTACTCCTGAAGCAGCTCATGTGGAGTTGCAGATGAAGACATCTTTCGCCGAATGCAAGAGCACTCTCAAGGGGATTTGATTTTGGAAGAAGATGATGGACCCTATGAGAAAGGTGATATTCTTCGGAGTTTCCACGACCAGGCTCGTCGACCGACATCCCGGAAGGCGCTTCTAGCTGAGTTTTTAACGGTTTGGTTGAAGAGATGCGTGGTGCCATCTTCGTCTGGCGATGTCATTCATCCGACTGTCTTACTGCCTGCTATTCGTCTAGTTCATGGTCATTCTCTTGGACTTCTTTCAGTCATGGTGTGCTGTATTCAAACAGGCCTTCGTGCATTGACGGAGGCTTTCTGTAGGCCACCAACAACGAAGCGGGGAAAGGGGACTATCTTGCCTCGCGACAGACTAAACCCCAGAATTGGTTTGCCATATACTTGTTTGATGGCATGGTTCGCCCTTCACTGCCCCTCCATTATCCAAGCCGGTGAGGAGCCCCCAGAAGGTGTTTGAATGGTGCTTCTCCATCGGTTCGAAGGGTGATCGTGGTCACAGACTTATATGGCTGCAGTCCGTAAACTGCTGTGCCGTCATGACATCTATAGCCTTTTTCAATTCTTTTCCTACATTCGCGATGCAGATTATGGTGAAGAATTCAAGGATGTAGAGGAAAGGCAGACGTCATTGAGTCAGGGAGTCTTCGAATGGCTGGTTAGCATCCGGCCATCACACTTGTTGTATAATAGTGGGGACACCTGTTACCTGGAGCCCTATGTTCCGAGTCGGTTTGCCCGTCAGTTTGGATATGACCAACTGTATGTAGGAAATCCAAACAGCAGTCTGACTTTTATGGGGAGCCTCATCGATGGAGCTCGTGCCTGGCGGTTCTTCATTGCTGGCTGTACTGAGGCGCGGCTGTGCATACCGCTAGGGACTCCTAACCTTCTGACGACCCTGGGATTCTGTCAGTGGTATAGAACCTCGAACTCTACACCCGCTGTATTTTCTATTAATTCCTTTGGTGTGAAGTTGATCTCTAAGCAACTGAAGTGGAAGGTCACTAAGAAGAGCGAGGGTAAGAGGGTCCGCGTTCCAGGCCTCGGGGAATTCATTACTGTCTATGATAGCGAAGCCTCAGATATAGGAAGTCCTCGCTTTGAAGCAGATACAGGTGCTGAGGCTCCAGCAGCTACTTTTGGTGGGGTAGGTACAGCCCCCATGGAACATGTTGATGTGAAAGAAGTGGAGGAAGAAGATCCTGACGTCCACTTCAAGCGAAAGAGGGAAGGTGGATCTCGTAGGAAGAGATTAGTGAAGAAGCCTCGTCGCTATGCTCCTACGGTTATTGCAGAGGGCGAATCATCTGCAGTGGCTCCTCCTCCTGCTCCAATAGTCATTAGGTTGTCAGTTCCTAGGCAGACTGCTGTTAAAGCTATTCCGGACCCGAGTATGATCAACTCCGTTCTTATAATACAGTCTTACGTATTCTAAACAGCTCATTGTTTACTTTATGATTCAGAAACTGAGGCGGTGAGAAGCCCGAGAGCTGAGACTGCCGGAGAACAGGGGGAGAATTATGATCCCCTGTTCACTTATAGAGAAGGCGATGAGGCTGGCTATTTCGCCGTCTCGGAAGAGTCTGGAGGTGATGCGGCCGATGTAGGTCCTTCAGGTGCTGGGACTTCAAAAGGAAGCCCTATGGCCTCCAGCTCTTTTGGGTGGACCACTGAGGGTTCGGCGAGCGAAGGCGGGCCGGCCGTTCGTGTTGATTCTGCCAACAATTTTCCAATGGAGCCTGAGAGGACTGAAGTCATTGTTGAAGTTGAAGGACTTCAGGGAGAGACTGCGGCCAAGGCAGTCGAGATGATACCATCTTTTGGTAGTGCTTTGACCTTTTGTGAGTAATTCTTCCCTGATACTGATAATACCTTGCTTAAATAGAACCTAGCTACAGGTGTTCCGCCTCTGGGTACATCGACCTCAAGGGAGCCAGCCAATCTTTCTGAGGGAATGAGAGGTAAAGCAAGTGCTTCGACCGTGGCAGATGCTACTGTGTTGGATGCCTTGTATCACGGCCTGCCTTCCTATCAGCCCGAACCAGCCAGAGGAAATGAAATTAAGAGAACGGTAGTCATGGAATCAACCTCACTTCCAACTATATCGGTGAGTAAGATGCCATCAGTTTCGCCAGTGCCGCCTATCTTGCCAAGCGCGGAGCTGAAGGTGATTACCAGTCCTGCTTCTTCAACATTGGTGGTTGAGCCAGCTCTCCCGAAAATCGTCATTAGCCCTACTTCGGTTGTGGCTAGTGTACTAGTTTCAATGAGGACTCTTCTGAGATCACTGACGACCCCTCATGTTGTTGCAGTGAGTACTTCTATTATTTCCTCCATAGTTATGCCAGTAAAGGCAGTGGAAGCTCTGTCTTTACGGGCTGCTTGTCTGCCAAGAGTAATTGAGGCCGAGAACGAATTCATGGCTGAGTTAGTCGACAGCTTTTATAAGAGCTTAAAACGATCCATTGCTTTGGTCTTGAAGGGCTCGACTACCTCGTTCTCTGCTTTAAAGGTGGTCCTCTCCCGAAGAATTAACAGTATCCGAAACTTTGGAGGAGGTGACTAGGCCGCCATATTAGAGCTTCTGGTGGACAAACTCGAGAGGGATGTAGACGAATGGCGCCATCTTAGCCATTCAGATCTGGAGTCTTCAGTTAACGAACAGCTTGTGCATCTTGTTGCTCAGATGCATGAAGCTTATCTCGCAGCTCAAGAAGCTGCTAAGGCAATTTCTTCTGATTTGAAATCCTTAGAGATAAGAAAAGTAGAGCTCGGGGATGCCATAGACGCTTCTAGGAGTGCTCTTCTTGATGCTGAGGATAAAATTGAAAAGGCCAAGGAAATGATCAGGAAGGCTAATCTCCTTTTGTCTAAGGCTGAACCAGTGCGTCATGAAGAGACTGCCTAGCTTGAGCAGCTTAAGACCCAGAATGATGAAGTCTTGCGGCAGGAGCTAGCACAGAGGGCAACCTTGGTTGAAATTGAAGCTCGCTTGGCCCAGACAGCGAGCTTTAATGGGGCCGAGTTGAGGTTCCAGGCACTTATCAGGGCTGCTGAAGAGAGGAAGACTAGGCTGGCCACTCTTGAAGAACAGATCAAGTCCTATGAAGCGCCGTTGTAGCTTGTAATCTGTGCATTCATGTATCCCTCTTTTGGAATTAATAAAAAATGATTTTATTTGACTCCCCTGTTGCATTTCCAATTTGTTTTATCTTCTGAATTCTTCCTTTCAAGTTGTATTACAGCCCTTTAATTAGCAGTGATAAGCTGAGAAAATTAATCACACATTTGAAAAATAGTCCTTACTAGACTAAAAGATGAGACTTGGCTATTTGCCAGTTCAGAGGTCACAATGACGTAACCGATTGAGAAGCCACCAAGCTCAAAATTTGTCATATAATGACAAAGAAATAGTCCTTACCAGACTGAAAGATGAGACTTGGTTATCTGCCGGTTCAGAGGTCACAATGACATAACCGATTGAGAAGCCACTAAGCTCAAAATTTGTCATATGATGACAAAGAAAAAGTCCTTGCCAGACTGAAAGATGAGACTTGGCTATCTGCCAATTCAGAGGTCGCAATGACATAACCGATTGAGAAGCCACTAAGCTCAAAATTTGTCATATGATGACAAAGAAATAGTCCTTGCCGGACTAAAAGATGAGATTTGGCTATCTGCCGGTTCAGACGTCGCAATGACATAATCGATTGAGAAGCCACCAAGCTCAAATTTGTCATATAATGACAAAGAAATCGTTCTTGCTGGACTGAAAAATGAGGTTTGGCTATTTACCGGTTCAAAGGTCGTAATGACATAACCGATTGAGAAGCAATCAAGCTCAAAATTTGTCATTCAGATATGACGAACTAGGCATAATGACAAAGAGATAGTCCTTGCCGGACTGAAAGATGAGACTTGGCTATCTGCCGGTTCAGAGGTCGCAATGACATAACAGATTGAGAAGTCACTAAGCTCAAAATATAGATGGGATTTGGAAAAAATCGTCAGAGGTATATTGTTAACGTGACAACCAGAGAAGTCTACTAAAGACTGAGTGGGACTTAGAAACTTACTGGGGAGCTAGGAAATGAATTCCATAGAAGATCATGTGTCAGAGGTGTAATGTTAACGTGACAAAAAAAACTTCGTAGGAATTCAGAAAGCAATTTATCAGAGGTATAATGTTAACTTAACAAAAGGATATGCATGCCAGAGGTATAGTGTTAAACATAGCATGGAAAGATTCGTTTTCATTGCGAAAATCGAGGAGATCACTGTCATAGGTTTAATGTTAACTTAATAGCAAAATGGATGCCAGAGGTGTAGTGTTAAACATAGCATGGAAATGTCTCGTTTTCATTGCGAAAATCGAGATCATTGTCATAGATTTAATGTTAACTTAACAGCGAAATGGATGCCAGAGGTGTAGTGTTAAACATAGCATGGAAAGGTCTCATTTTCATTGCGAAAATCGAGGAGATCACTGTCATAGATTTAATGTTAACTTAACAAGGAAATGGATGCTAGAGGTATAGTGTTCAACATAGCATGAAAGGTCTCATTTTCATTGCGAAAATTGAGGAGATCACTGTCATAGGTTTAATGTTAACTTAACAGCGAAATGAATGCCAGAGGTGTAGTGTTAAACATAGCATGAAAAGGTCTCATTTTCATTGTGAAAATCGAGGAGATCACTGTCATAGGTTTAATGTTAACTTAACAGCGAAATGGATTCCAGAAGTGTAGTGTTAAACATAGCATGGAAAGGTCTTTCTTTATATGTGGTCTTACCATTCTATGATGAGAATTGGTAAGTGATTTTGGAGAGGGAATCAAATGGGAACAGGTCCCTTAGGATTTTTAGCAAGTCCTCAGCTGTCAACGGGTTTGATATGCCTTTACCAACTACCGTTTGAGTCAGGCTAGCCATGCTATTCCCTTCAGCATGATGAGTTATCGAGGACTTATGTTGGGCTTAAAGGCCAACATTTTTCTCTATCCTTAACCGTTAAAGGTGTTGGATTATTCGGTTACTGTATCCGTAACCTTGATTCTTCTTTGAGAGAACCAGTATACGATCGGCTCTATACTGGTTTATGGTCGTATGATCTCATTTGGAGGAAGAGAGGGGTGCTCCTTTTGCATATCTCGAATTTGAAGGTCTTGATCAGAGGTGTTAACTTAACTTGATCATGAGAAGGATCCTTATCAAGGATAATACTTCTTTAAGAACTTGCCGTTAATCGGCATCATGAGTAAATCACCATCTGAAGTCATAAGGCGATATGCTCCATTTGAATAGACTGTTTCTATTACAAATGGTCTCTCCCATTTGGGCTGAAATTTGCCTTTGATTTTGTGCGTCATGATCATTGGTCGTCTGACGGTTATAACCAAATCTCCTTTCTGGAAGACTCTTTGTTTGACCTTCTTGTTGAAGGCTTTTGAGATCCGAGCTTGATAAAACTCAATGTGCTGCTGAGTTTAAACCGCTTCTCATCTAGGGCTTCGAGCTTTTAAAGACGCAACCGATCATTATCCTCTGATGTGATCTTAGCCATTAAAGTGACTCGCAATGACGGTATCTGATTTCTAACAGTGTGACTGCTTCACACCCGTATACCAGGAAAAAAGGGGTATTGTCTGTCGAGGTCCAAACCGCGGTTCGGTAGGCCCAAAGACATTCATCGACCTTCACATTCCAATCTCGCTTATTCGAGGAGACGAACTTTTTGAATAACTTAATGATTGTCTTGTTGAATGCTTCCGCCAAGCCATTAGCGGCAGGATTATAAGCACTTGAAGCCACATTCTGAATTTGATACTTATCACAAAATCGATAGAATACCTGGCTTATAAATTGGGGACCGTTATCATGGATGATCCGCCTACGGACACCGGATCGATGGATGACATGGTGTTTGATGAAACTAACCACGTTGGAAGTTTTGACTTCAACCAGTGGTATGGCTTCAACCCACTTTGAAAAGTAATCGGTGATCGCCAGGATAAACCGGTGTCCTTTTGTTGAAGAGGGGCTGATTGGCCCTACGACATCGATTCCCCATGCTTCAAATGGCCATGAAGCAATAGGTAGGTGGAGCAACTCCAAAGGCTGGTGTATGAAATTCGCATGAATTTGGCATGTTTTACACCTTCCCGCATACTGGATGGCGTCGGCTATCATGGTTGGCCAATAATATCCAAGCCTGTACAATCGATCTTTAAGTTTTGGACATAGCTGATGAGTTCCGCATATGCCGTCGTATGCTTCTTTAAGCACTTCCTGCGCTTCTGAATTAGAAAGGCAACGGAGGAGGACACCGTCATATGAACGACGGTAAAATGTCTTCAGAGTTGGATCATAGTAAAAACGGATAGACCTTCGTCTGATAGATGCCGCTTCTTTAGGATTGTCTGGCAGCAGATCATGTAGAGCATAGTCGATGAAAGGAAATCATCAATCTCTCAGCTCAAGATCCGTCGAGATATTATAGACCTCTCTGATTCTTAACATATGTTTAGAGCAGACAAGGTGTCGAGTCGCCACTATAAGGTGATACTCGGTGTCGACTGGTAAGGCTAGCGTTGTTGCTAATGCAGCAAGAGCATCCGCCTTAGTATTCTGAGTTCGAGATATGTGCCTGATGTAAAAGCCATCAAACAGATTAGCCATTTCGATGACTGTGTGATAATAAGGTACCAAATCCTCGTGACGGACCTCATATTCGCCTTTAACCTGATTGATAATCAATTTTGAATTGTCGTAAGCTTCAAGGTAGCGTACCCCTATTCCGTGGGCGAGCTGAAGACCAATAAGTAGAGCATTATATTTCACTACATTGTTGGAGCATGATTCTGTTAGAGAAAATGCTCTAGGAAGGACATGATTCTGTGGAGAGATAAACACAACCCCCACGCCAGCAATGATCCTACCTTTGGGGCCTATTCGTGATGCTCCACCAAAGAATATCTTCCATATTTCGTCTTCTGAAGTTATATTAGATTCAAAGACTTCATCTGGAATGTCTTCATGAAGTTTTGAGTTTTTCAGAATCGGATGAGCAGCCAAGAACTCTGCAAGTGCCTGGCCTTTGACCGCCTTTTGAGGGATAAAGAGCATGTCGTATTGAGATAAAAGAAGCGCCTATTTAGCTAATCTTGAATTCAATGATCCTTACTTCGTCATGAGAAGATGCAAAGGATTCACTCTAAAAATGACATGTATGGTTTGGCTGACCAAATAATATCATGTCTTCTGTACGGCAAAGACAAGAGCTAAGCACTCCTTCTAAATAAGATTATAGCGAGATTTTGCCCCTATCAGAGTCCTGCTCAGATAATAAATAGCCTGTTCATGACCATTATCATCTTTTTGAGCAAGCAGGGCACTAAGAGAATGGTCCATAACTTTCACATAAAGAAAGAACGGTTTCCCTGATGTGGGTGCTACCAAGACTGGAGGTTTTGTGAGATATCTCTTGATATCCTCATAAGCTTCCTGACAAGCTTGATCCCATACAAAGGGAACACCTTTTTCATGAGTCGGGTGAACGATTGACAGCGACCTGAGAGATTTGCGATGAATCTTCTAATATAAGCCAGTCTACCTTGCAAGTCTCTAAGCCCTTTGAGATTCCTCGGTGGATGCATACTCTGAATGGCTTTGACTTTGTCTGGGTTAAGATGAATTCCTTTTGATGTAACAATAAATTCAAGGAACTTGCCACTCGAAACCCCCAAGAAGGATTTTGTCGGATTCATCTTCAGCTGATGAGCCCGCATTATGTCGAACATTGTTCTTAAGTCACGAAGATGGTCATTCTTATTGCAGCTTTTGACAGTAATGTCGTCGACATAGCATTCTACTGTTTTTCAGAGATGATGGTGGAAACTTGTGTTCATTGCCCGCTGATAGGTTGCTCTGACGTTCTTTAGTCCGAAGGGCATCACAGTGTAGCAGTATACCCCAAATGGTGTTCGGAACGAAGTATGCTTCTCATCGTCGGGATACATTTTAATCTGATTGTACCCTGAAAAGCCGTCCATGAAGGACATTCTTTCGAATCCACAGGTATTGTCAATTATGACATCAGTGATGGGCAGTGAGAATTCGTCTTTAGGACAAGCTGCATTGAGATCACGGTAGTCGATGCAGATCCGCATTTTCCCATCCTTCTTAAGGACGGGAATGATATTGGCAACCCAATCTGATGTTGTTCGTCCCGTATGAAGCCGCATGCAATGAGCTTATGGACTTCGACTTCAATAGCCTCCATAATGTTCGGACGAAACCGGCGTTGTTGCTGCTTAACTGGCTTGGCGTCGGGTTTGATATTTAGACGATGCATAGCTACTTATGGATCAAGTCCGGGCATGTCTTTGAAGTTCCATGCAAAAACATCTATATACTCTCTTATGAGTACAATCAATTCTTCTTTTTCCATAAGTGATAATCTTTCACTTATAAAGATGGGTTTAGGGTGATCTTGACTACCCAAGTTGACCTGGATCACTTTGTCTTCAGTAGGTGGTTCGCGTTGTTCGAATCGCTTTTCCTATTAGAGACTTAACTATTGAGCCCATGGTTCCTCATCAGTAGCTTTCGCTGGCTCCAATTGACTGCTTGAAGTCATATTAACGGTGAGATTCTCGAACATCATTCCCACACTGACATCTGAGTCCCACTCGGAGGAAGAGGCAGAATGTGATGGGATCAGTTTGTCATCCTTAGACTGAACCGTTGCTGGTGGTGTGGGTGTAACGTATCCCAACCCCCTACATGTGTTATCATAGTAATTTGCAGGTTTCCCTCTCAGCACAAAGTTGCGCAGCAAACTACGTCTTCCTTTTTCGAAATTCAAGCCCTTCCCATGCTTCAGGCTGTACCCCATTTTCTTCATCATATGGTGCACTGGTCACGCATAATAGAAAAATTGTGGGGTGTCTGAGTCTGAACTTGAATCTGTGGCTGTAGACCCTCGTGGTTGGGCTTTACCGAATACTATTGGTAACTGACCTTCTTTGGATGGAGAGATCACTAAAACGGCCCCTTCTACAAATTCCATGGGTGTATCAGATGCACTTGGTTTATGTAAAGGCATATGCAGAGAGCTATCCGTAATGGATTCAAACAACCCAACACTCACAGGATAATCAAAGAAAATATTATCATTAATTACCCATTCGCCCTCATCTTCAGAAAGAGTGTTACATTGGGGATTATTAAGACATGCTATAATTGGTTTACCAACCAAAATGGCTGGCATGTCCGTTTTAGATTCTGAATCCGCCTCATTGCCACTATCATCATCGTTCGACAATGATTCTTTCGATGTTTCACCAGTCTCTTGATACAGGAGAGTGTCAGTAAAGAAATTTTGCACCCCTTTGAATGGTTGCTTCTCAGCGAAGATAGTTCGCATTGTTGCATCATCTTCAACATATTTGAAACACTGGTGTAGAGTAGAGGGAACGATCCAGTTGGCGTGGATCCACGATCATCCCAGTAACAAGTTGTATGACGTGTCGGCGTTAATGATATTGCACGTCACTTCTGACTTTAGGCTCCCGATTCAGCAACGGAGTCGGCGGATGACTACTTCGGCATTAAAACCATATATTGTCATAGTGGTTGCAGACAACCTATATAGTGGTATACTGAGGAAGTAGAGGAGCCTTTTGGGGATGATGCTGAGTGCAGACTCCGGGTCAACCGTACCCTTTCAATACATGTCGAACTGATGTATTCGGTGTAGTACAAAGGTTGATTGTGCTTGTTATCCTTGAGAAGCATATCTTTCGCTGTGAAGGTAATAGCAGGTACTTTTGATTGTACATGATGGCATTCAGGGAAAGAAGACTGAGCATCATCGTTAGGGATCTCTGGCATATGATTCTGAATTAGCCAGTGCATCCCTGAGTACTTCTCTTGTCTCTTTTGAGAGACGAAGGAGCTTGTGTATGGTAAACGAGCTGGGATATTAGCCAGCTGGGCCAATATGTCAAAACGAAAGGGCGTGTCAAGCCCTGGGTCTGAAGGCTTCTTCAGGACATGGTCGAGCCGGACTTCCTTTGGGTTCTCCTTTGCCTTGGTTGGAACTAAAGCGGGAGCTGGTACTTGTACTGATGTGGTCTGCTGTTGTGTCTCGTCAGTAGCTTTCTCATACTGTTTTAAGTATAATTTTTTTGATCGAGTACCTGTTGGCTGAGGTACATCAGCTCGCATTGTGCAAGCGTGCTTTTCTCCTTCAGAATCGCTGAGAGAAGCTGATGTAAGATTGTCATCATTTGGCAGGATGGAGATGACATTGCAAGATTTGCCCTTCAATTTGGACTTCTTTGAATCTCATTGTTCGTCTTAGACAAGGTCCAGGTCTATCCACATGATTTCTCCTGTCTCCAGTGTCGAACAAGACCTTTATTCTCTTGAGTTCCAGCTGCATGATGCTTCACTTCCAGTCGTGGTGCAGGGATTGGGCAAGTCCCGTCAGGAACTGTGATCTTTGGGGTTTTGCCGAACTTGAGGTCACAATGTTTGCAGTGACTTTCTTTTGCTCTGACTTCAGCGTCAGGACTCCGGCATCGACTAAAGTGTCTTCCATTATGTTTGCAAAGGGGGAAAACTTACAAAAAGGGTTTGAGGAGCTAAATTACAAGTATTCTTAAAAAGATTACAAGTAGATCTCCTCATAGATTCTGGAGAAGTGTGCCGATAGGAGTCTGGTCAGCGCGCGACCACTTTGTCCCTTTGACGATGCGAGCGATAAGATTCCCTTCTCGCCTGGTTCGGGGAATCAGAGAATAGAAGGTTGGTAGGACCCTCTTGCTGCTTCTCAAAATCGCCTTCAATTAGGAATTCCTTCTCGTCTGGTTCCGGAGATTCCTTGAGAGGAAAGACGACGTTAGGGTATCAACACCCTGGATAGAGAAAGCAATTCTCTAAAAGATCTCTGAATTCGAGAGCACACGGTGCTTTTTGAAGAAGTCTCTGCTTGTGGAGTCTTCTCAGAAAATCCTGCCTTCTTCCTCGGTCCCGGTCCCTCTTCCCTTGTGCCCCTGGTGGGCTATTTATAGGGAGAGCAAGGGTATAATCGTCCCTTGAAAATATAGAAACAGATTGAATCGAATCTGTTTGAATCCAGAAAGTAGCCTTGCTGCGAGGCTAAGATCGGCTTCTGCGAAGCTAGAAATGGCAGGTCGGTTGATCTTCTTGATCCTTTCCATATCGTTGGAGGATTTCCCCTAATCTTCTTACTCGTTTTAGGAGAGTCAAGAGATTGTGGCAATCAACTACCAAATTTGATCTTTGATTTGATCTTGATTGGATTTGATCTCATCTGGAGATTTGATTGGTCAAGGGTTGACCATAGCAGACCAATGGCGGAGCTGCCCGCATTGAGCTCGTAGAGGAGCTAGAGGCTGCTTCCGGCGAAGTCCGAAAGAAACCCCTTTGGCGGAGCTAAAAGTCCTCTGTGGCAAAGTTGCGAGTTAGCTTCCTGGCGAGGCTTTGGATGGCTTCGAGGCGAAGTCGAGTGATACTAGCCTCTCAGGCGAGGCTATCCCTTTGGGCTCATGTAATGCTAAATGCTAGCATCTTAGACCTGCTGAGGTCTGTTTAGAAACAATCCGGGTTTACTGTCTGCTTGCTGGATCAGTGGAGTCTAAGTTGCTTCCTTGTCCCTCGGAGATGGGTAAAAACTGGTCTTCAGCTCGTCTGTCACTTGTCTTTTGTAAATGTCAACAAGTTTAGACATTGTTCGGACCAATAAGAATCTTGTCTTTTTTAAGTGTCAACAAGACCCCCTTCAAAGTTTTCGAAAGTCTACAATAGCTCAGACTTCGAAATACTTTGAACTGCTTTGATCGGTGGAGTGTGGAGTATGAACGTCGCCATGATGGTTGAGTTCAGCTTCGCTTTAAATCCTGCTTTAGGATGTAGATTCGCCGAGGAATCATGTAGACTCGCGTCTGGGTAGCTTCGCGGCTAGATAGCTTCGCATCTGGCCTTCTGGAGATACGTTCGCCCTGGAGCGTTTGTCGCTTTTTCCTGAGGCCAACTGCCGTGGGCCAGTTACGAGGAGGATTACTCCTTTCTTCATGCTGATCGAGGGAGATATTCTCCGCTTTGCACATTTCCAAGGGAGGATATTCCCTTTCTTCAAGGCGCCATAAGTGTCTTTATGAGGGAGACGTTTCTCCCTTTGCACGGTTCCAAGGGAAACCGTCCCTTTTCTCAAGGCGCAGTAAATGCCTTAAATGCGCTCGTGCTTCCATGCTTGAGACGGCAGCGCCCAGACCATGGGGCCTATAAATAGGACACTTGAGGTCCTCTGAAGAGAAGTGATCTGCTCTTCTTCTCTTCTCTTGGTTGAGAGAGATACTCAGATCTCTGAACTAGTGGGAATGCCCACTCTGGTCATTATCCGGCCAAGGACCGATAAGTCTTGATCATTCAACAACTTCACCGATTTTAGAGAATTCATCTCCCTTAATTTAGCTTTGACAGCTGCTTCAGGGATTAGTTTCCCTTGTTCTTCATCTTGCAATTGACAGGTCTGCAGAAAAGGATTTTGACATAGCTTCCCCAATGAAGCTATCATTCTGACTTGATCACGGAAATATCATTGCATGTTAAGTCCGCTGCACAGGCAGAACTTGGGACTTGGTATCTTCAAGGTTGAGCCAGTCTTGCCATATAGGTGAGGCTAAGACTGTGTCCCATAGGATCAGTCTGGCTTAGCCATATAGGCGAGGCTAGGACTTGGCGTTTGCTGAGCTAGTCCATCACTGCTGTGCGAGCGAGGCTTATCGTCTGCTTCAACTGAAATCGGATTGCTTTGCTCCAAAGAATTCGGCTTTAGCGCTTTTTGCAGTGTCTTCTGTGTTTAACTGCTAACTTGCTTCAATTTTGCATTGCAGTGAGCTATGTTCGCTGATCTTGTGTCTTGATGAAAGAGACCGAAAAGTTGCCTTATGCTTCCCCGGTTGAAGCTTTACTTTTAAGCAGGAGGAACAACTTGGGGCAGCCGATGTGTGTCCCAGAGGCTGTTGGCAGCCTTTTATCCGAGATGATTCGTTCTGAGGTGAGGCTGATGGCCGCTTATCTGAGATGATCCACTTCGGGAAAGCAGACGTCACACCTGTGAGATCACTGACATCACTGCCAATTCCCATTATAGGTGATTTATCGTGTTGGCAGCGATAAGTTCATCGCCGACTTTCATCAAAGGTGTCCAGCTTCCTGGTGGCAAAATCTGCCATTATGTGGAAAATTATGGCCCTGTCCTCGTGGCACAACTGGTTACGGCCTTGTGCAGGAGGAAGGCCTTTCGTGTCCAGTTGGTCTGGTTTGGAAGCAGATAAAACCACTTGTATGCCTTTTGCGCAAATGATCTTGCTGAGCAACTGAATCTGTTGTATAAAATACAACTTTGATGTAGTATCAATGTACCTTTCCTTTTAAATTAATGAAAGTTCATTTTCTGCTCATCTGATTTTAGCCTGCCTTCATTGGGAATTTGGCCATAGCGGGGCTAAACTTTGTGCAGAGTTAAGGACAGGGTCCTTTTTGAATGAGCTTCGCACGATGCTGGCATATCGGCGTACTGTGCCTTTAGTGGGTAAGGCAATCTTTTTGGCGAAGTTCTTGATGAACTCGTGCGAAGTCCGCACTTTGGCTCGTTGGCGAGGTTAAGCCTTAGTGGCTGAATCAGCGCTTCTCGGGAAGGCGCTTTAGGCGGCGTTTCAAATTAATTTGAAACGGCAGCCTGTACTATTTACGAGGCGTCGTTTCAGGCGCTATTTGGCCTATAAAAGCCCGATTGGGCTGAGAGAGAGAGAGTCGTCATTTCTCTTTGAATTTTTCAGAGCACTTGACTCTTCTTCTTCTTTCTTCTCCAAGAATTCAAGAACTTCCATAGTTCTTCAATGGCGCCAAGAGACGAGTGGGAAAAGAGATCGCAACCTCTGCAGCGGAGGGTCCTTCTCCTCTTCCGGTCATCGAACGACCAATCGCCAGTAGGGATCTTTCCCTTTTTGATTAGAGACTGCCATCTCTCCTTTAAAGCCGATATTTGGCTATCTTTTGATGAATCCAGAACGATCAAGCATGATCTGTATCTGTTAGGGAATCCATTTCCCTGCATTTCCCTTATTTTCTCGAACGGGAATTCAAGAACTGAAGGGTTCTTCTTTAAGCTTCTAGGCGAAGCTATCCCTTAGACCGTCTTCATCCTGTTGAACAACAGGATATGGGTCTGTCCCCTCAATCATGGCTGCAAAGGACTATGATAATTTTTGACCATATTGTCCTTTTGATGACGTCAGCCCTTAGGGCTATACCACTTGCTTAAGCGAAGTTAATACTTGGGCATTTTCTGCAAAATGCAGACTTGTCCGCGAGATTAAGCTTTGTTGAAGCTATCGCTTTGCCGGCTTTGCTCACTGGGCGAGACTATGCCTTGGTGAAATTTATGTCTTCATGTTCGCTTGGCTGGTGAACTAATCATAGTTCGTTTTGTTTTTGCAGTGCACTACATTCCCGGTCCCTTGAACAATCTGTTTGGGATGACCAGTGGGGTTGATGGAAACATCAGCTTGCAATTTCAAGGGCAAGCTTCTCTGTTTAGCGAGAGAAGCTCCATCGTTCGGGACACGCTCATTCATAGTGGTGATCAATACACCACGAGGAGTATTCTTACCACAGCTCCTCTTGAAGACATTGACCGTCAGACTTATAGGAAGCCTAACTTCATGTTTGGGGACGCCGCGCCAGATCCTGATCACCAACTACATGCAGGAGAAGGGCAATGGATCTTCCAGTTGGACAATGAGAAGTTTTACCTTCCATCCAACAAGCGGCATTTTTCTCTGTCCTCCTTCCAGTGTGTGACACAGGCTCGGAAGATGGCATGGGATGTGAGCCGAAATACCGACTCCGTCCACATAGGGAGATTGATGCTTCAGTCTCCTGGTTATGCAAGAGTGGGGCCTCCTCGTTGCATAATGGGTCTACATCCTGGGAATGTGTCGCGAGACATCCCAGTGGGAGAAAATCCTGCAGTGGCGTTGACCTTTGGCAACCAATTCTTCAAGGTTAATGGGAACTACCCGGCCACTGATTTCAGGGCTCCAGGCTGGATTCACCCTCCGAAGACGTGGTGGGAGGATTTAACTGTATACATCCTCGCTCATTTCGAGGAGGATTTGGAGAGGCTGAACCTCTATGAGACCGTCAGGGCGACCTGCTACGGCATTGAGATGAATGTGGCGTGCTTTTACGCCATCTTTGAATTATATTGCCCAGCTTCAGGGACTTTCTTTACCCCTGTTGGCGAATTGGGTATGGCCTTGCATGAGATGTAGGAAATCTCTGCTTTGCCTTTCGGGTCTCTTCCCTATGAAGAAAACTTCCCGTGCGAGGCAGAATTGGCTCTTCTGGAGAAGCAGGAGCCTGCCTTGTTCGAGACCTACCGGGAGTTGATGTGCCACTTGTACATCTGCTCCAGTATGCATAGGGGCAGTAAGGGAACCTCCTGTAGCTTGAGGAGCTGGGGAGATTATTTATTCCCGGATATGGAGAGTACTCCTGAAGCGGCTCACTGTGGAGTTGCTAATGAAGACATCTTTGACCGGATGCAAAAGCACTCCCAAGGGGATTTAGTTGTGAAGGATGACGATGGTCCCTATGAGCAGGGTGATGTCCTTTGAAGTTTCTATCATCAGGCTCGCAGGCCGATGTCCCGGAAGGCACTTCTGGCTGGTTTCTTAACAGTCTGGCTGAAGAGGTGCGTGGTGCCGTCTTCTTCGGGTGACATCGTTCATCCGAATGTTTTGCTGCCCGCTGTTCGTTTGGTTCATGGTCGTCCTCTGGGACTTCTCTCGGCCATGGTGTGCTGTATCCAGAGAGGCCTTCGTGCATTGACGGAGGCTTTTTTGCAGGTCGCCAGCAACGAAGCGTGGAAAGGGAGCCATTTTGCCTTGTGACGGACCCAATCCTAGGATAGGTCTGCCCTACACTTATCTGATGGCGTGGTTCGCCTTACATTGTCCTTCTTTAATTGAAGCTGGAGAGGACCCTCCGCAAGGTGTTCGAATGGTGCTCCTCCGCCGATTCGAAGGGCGTTCATGGCAGAAGACTTACGTGGCTAAGGCCCGTAAATTGGTGCGTCGATATGACGTTTACAGTCTCTTCGCTGTTTTCCCCGTATTCGGGGTGCAGGATACGACGAGGAGTTCCGAGATGCGGGAGAAGGGCGGTCTTCCTTGAGCCGGGGAGTTTTTTGAGTGGCTTGTCAGTATCCGGCCCTCACATTTATTGTATAGAAGTGGGGACACCTGCTATTTGGAGCCCTACGTTCCAAGTCGGTTTGCTCAGCAGTTTGGATATGACCAACTGTATGTGGGCAACCCCAATCCTGATTTGGCCTTCATGGGGAGCCTTATTGACGGGGCCCGTGCCTGGCGATTCTTTACTGCAGGCGGTACTGGGGCGCGGCTGCGTACGCCGTTGAAGAGTCCCAATCTTCTAATGACCCTGTGCTTCTGTCAGTGGTATGCCACTTCCAACTCCACACCTCTTGAATTCAAGGTCAATAGTTCTGGTGTGAAGTTAATTTCTCAGCGGCTGAGACAGAAGGCTTCTGAGAAAAGGGAAGGCAAAAGGGTTCGCACCCCAGGTATAGAGGAGTTTGTTGCTGTGGAAGACAGCGAGGCCTCAGATGCCGAGAGTCCTCGCTTCGAGGTGGGAGCGGGGGCTGAGACTCCTTCAACTGGCTCTGGTGTGATGGGGACGGCTCCCCCTCGTTGTGTAAAAGAAGTGGAGGAAGAGGATTCTGAAGTCCACTTAAAAAGAAAGCGGGAAGGTAGCTCTCGTAGGAAATCGTTGGCGAAGAAGCCCTACCGCCAAGCTCCTACGATTGTCGTAGAGGGTTATCCCTCTACAGCGATTCCTCCTGCTGCCCTATTAGCGGCTGAACCGTCGGTTGCTGAACCGACTAGCGGTGAATTTGCTCTGGGTCTGGGTAAGATTAACTCCGTCCATATAATACGCCTTTTTGTGTGTTCCCATTGACTTACTATCTGTTTTCTGATGCAGGAGTTGAGGCGGCTGGAGAGCAAGGGGAACATTATGATCCCCTATTTACTTATGGAACTGAAGCTGGTTCTTTTGCCCATCCGGAGGAGTCCGGATGTGATGTGGCTGACATTGGTCCCTCGGGCGCTGGGACTTCTAAAGGAAGTCCTGTGGCATCGAGCTCTATTGGGTGGTCCAAAGGATACTCGACAAGCGAAAGCGGGCCGGCTATTCGTGCTGATTCTGCTAAGAATTTTTCGATGGAGCCCCTGGAGACTGATGTGGCTGCCGAGATGTTTGAGGCGACGTCATCTTATGGTACTGTCCTGACCTCTTAGCTTCTTTTGCATGTTGTCCCGGCTAACCGCAGTCTTGTTACAGGTGTTCGGCCCTCAAGATGCATCGGCTTTAAGAGAGCCAGAAGATTTCCCCGAAGGGTCAAGGGTGACATGAGCGCTTCGACCGCGGCGGATGCTGCTGTGTTGGATGCGTTATATGGCGACCTGCCCTCTTATCGGCCCAAGTCAGCCAAAGGACCAGAGGTTGAAGAGGTAGCAGTTCCGGAGGTGTCCTCACTCCCAACTATATCAACGAGTGAGGTGCCGACAATTTCGCCAAGTGCGGAGCTGAGGGTGATTACAAGCCCTACTTCCCTAACTCTGGTGGTTGAGCCTGCTGTTCAGGAGATGGTTGCCAGCCCTACCTCAGCAGTGGCTAGCGCACTGATTTCCATGAAGACTCCGCAGAGATCACTGACAATCTGTCCTGCTGTTGATGTTCCCATTGCTCTTTCCACGATAGTGTCGACCAGGCTGGTGGATTTCTCTGAGGTTACCTCTCTACCAGAAGTGGCTGAGGTTGAGAACGATTATATAGGTGACCTCGTCGATAGCTTTTATAAAGGCTTAGGGCGAACTATCGACCTGGTTTTGAAGGGCTCGATTATGCCGTTCTCAAAGTTAAAGGTGGTCCTCTCCCGTGGCATCGAAAGTATTCGGGATTTTGAGGGGTATCACCAGGCTACTGCTTTGGAACTCCTGGTGGATGAATTTGAGAAGGATGTAGAGGAATGGCGCCGTCTCCACTGTTCGAACCTGGAGTCTTTAGTTGATGAGCGGTTCGCACGTGTTGTCGCTCAAAAGCACGAGGCCCGGCTTGCCGCTCAAGAGGCTGCTAAGGCTATCTCTTCTTACTTGAAATCTTTGGAAACAAGGCAAGGAGAGGTTGGGAATGCCATCGATGCCTCCACCAGTGCTCTTCTTGATGCTAAAGATAGGATTACGAAGGCCAAGGAGATGATTAGGAAGGGAAACCTTCTCTTGTCCAAGGCTGAACCGGTGCGTCTTAAAGAAACTGCGCGGCTTGAGCAGCTCAAGGCTCAAAATGAAGAGCTCTCACAGCAGGGATTGTCACAGAAGACAACTTTGTCGGAGGTTGAAGCTCGTCTGACACAAGCAATGGATTTCAATGAGGCCGAGCTGAGGTCGCAAGCGCTTGCCCAGGCTGCTGATGACCGGAGGACGAGGTTGGCTTCCCTTGGAGAGCGGATCAGATCTTACAATGTACGCCTGTAGGTCGTTGTATATGTGCCTCCATGTATCTCATCCTTTTGGAATCAATGAAAATTCTTTCTTTCTTTTTTTTTGTTTGACTCCCCGTCGAGTCTCCGACTCGTTTCATTTGCTGGATTGTCCTTTCAAAGTTGTATTGTAGACACTTGAGAACATAATCCTTGTTGTGTTGGATAATGAGACTTGGCTATCTGTCAGTTCAGAGGTGGCGATGACATAACTGGTTGAGACGCCACCAAGCCTGACACCGGTCTGTGTTGGATCGAAAGATGAGACCTGTCTTTTGTAAATGTCGACAGGGCTCGAAATTGAGACTCAGCTGTCTGTTGGTTCAGAGGTCGCAATGACATAACCGATTGAGACGCCACCAAGCTTCAAAATTGTGATACTCGTCTTTTGTAAATGTCAACGAATATCGAGACCTGTCTTTTGTAAATGTCAACAGGGCTCGGAGTTGAGACTTAGCTGTCTGCTGGTTCAGAGGTCGCAATGACATAACCGATTGAGACGCCACCAAGCTTCAAAATTGGTGATACTCGTCTTTTGTAAATGTCAACGAGTATCGAGACCTGTCTTTTGTAAATGTCAACAGGGCTCGGAGTTGAGACTTAGCTGTCTGCTGGTTCAGAGGTCGCAATGACATAACCGATTGAGACGCCACCAAGCTTCAAAATTGGTGATACTTGTCTTTTGTAAATGTCAACAAGTATCGAGACCTGTCTTTTGTAAATGTCAACAGGGCTCGGAGTTGAGACTTAGCTGTCTGCTGGTTCAGAGGTCGCAATGACATAACCGATTGAGACGCCACCAAGCTTCAAAATTGGTGATACTTGTCTTTTGTAAATGTCAACAAGTATCGAGACCTATTTTTTGTAAATGTCAACAGGGCTCGGAATTGAGACTTGTCTTTTGTAAATGTCAACAAGCTAAAAATTGAGACTTGGCTGTCTGCCAGTTCAGAGGTCGCAATGACATAACTGATTGAGACTCCACCAAGCTCAAAAATTGGTGATACTTATCTTTTGTAAATGTCAATAAGTATCGAGACCTGTCTTTTGTAAATATCAACAGGGCTCAAGGGTGAGACTTGTCTTTTGTAAATGTCAACAAGCTCAAAATTGAGACTTTGGTTGTCTGCCAGTTCAGAGGTCGCAATGACATAACCGATTTGAGACGCCACCAAACTCAAAGGTGGGTGATACTCGTCTTTTATAAATGTCAACGAGTATCGAGACCTGTCTTTTTGTAAATGTCAACAGGGCTCAAAATTGAGACTCGGCTGTCTGCTGGTTCAGAGGTCGCAATGACATAACCGAATGAGACGCCACCAAGCTTCAAAAATTGGTGAACTCGTCTTTTGTAAATGTCAACGAGTATCGAGACCTGTCTTTTGTAAATGTCAACAGGGCTCAGAATTGAGACTCGGCTGTCTGCTGATTCAGAGGTCGCAATGATATAACCGATTGAGACGCCACCAAGCTCAAAATTGGTGATACTTATCTTTTGTAAATGTCAATAAGTATCGAGACCTGTCTTTTGTAAATGTCAACAGGGCTCAAGGGTGAGACTTGTCTTTTGTAAATGTCAACAAGCTCAAAATTGAGAGTTTGGTTGTCTGGCAGTTCAGAGGTCGCAATGACATAACTGGTTGAGACGCCACCAAGCTCAAGAATTGGTGATGGAATTTGGGAATAGGTCTCGTTTTCACGAGAGAATCACTGTCACAGGTTTAATGTTAACGTAACAGCGGAATATATTTGTGGCCTTACCATTCTATGGATGAGAATTGGTAAGTGACTTTGGAGGTCTCGTTCTCACGGGGAGAAACGAGAGAATTGCTGTCATAGGTTTAATGTTAACGTAACAGCGAAATGTATATGTGGTCTTACCATTCTATGGATGAGAATTGGTAAGTGACTTTGGAGAGGGAATCAAATGGAACGGATCCCTTAGGATTTTTAGCAAACCCCCAGCTGTCAACGGGTTTGATATGCCTTTACCAACTACCGTTTGAATTAGGCTAGCCATGCTATTCCCCTCAGCATGATGAGTTGTCGAGAATTTATGTTGGGCTTACAGGCCAACATTTTCCTCTATCCTTAATCGTTAAGGATGTCGGATTATCTGGTTAATATATGCATAACCTTGATTCTCCTTCGGGACAGCCCAGTACGTGACCAGGTTCCCACTGGTTTACAGTTGTATTATCTCGCTTGGAGGAAGAGAAAGGCTCTCTTTGTGTGTACTTTGGACACGAAGATCTTGATCAGAGGTGTAATGTTAACTTGATCATGAGAAGAATCCTTATTAAGGATAATACTTCTTTAAGAACTTGCCATTGATCGGCATCATGAGTAGGTCGCCATCTGCAGTCGCGAGGCGGTATGCTCCGTTTGAATAGACTGTTTCTATTACGAACGGTCCTTCCCATTTAGGCTGAAATTTGCCCTTGTCTTGTGCGTCATAATCATTGGTCGTCTGATGGCTAAAACCAGGTCTCCTTTTTGGAAGACTCTCTGTTTGACCTTCTATTGAAGGCTTTTGAGATTCGAGCTTGATATAGCTCAATATGTTGCTGCGCTTGTAGCCGCTTCTCATCTAGGGCTTCGAGCACTTGAAGACGTAACCGATCATTGTCTTATGATGTGATTTTAGTGGTCAGAGCTACTCGCAATGACGGCATCTGGATTTCCAATGGGATGACTGCTTCGCACCCATATACCAGGGAAAAAGGCGTATTACCTGTCGGTGTTCGAACCGTGGTCGGTAGGCCCAAAGACATTCGCCAAGCTTTTTCGTCCCAATCCCGCTTATTCGAGGAGACGAACTTCTTGAGTAGCTTGATGATCGTCTTGTTGAATGCTTCCGCTAAACCATTAGCGGCAGGATTATAGGCGGTTGAAGCCACATTCTGAATTCGGTATTTATCGCAGAACTGATAGAACACTTGGCTTATGAATTAGGGACCGTTGTCGTGGATGATCCGCCTAGGGACACCAAATCGATGGATGACATGGTGTTTGATGAAGTTAACCACATTAGAGGTTTTGACTTCAGCTAGTGGTATAGCTTCCGCCCACTTTGAAAAGTAGTTGGTTATTGCCAAGATAAATCGGTGACCTCTTGTCGAAGAGGGCTGATTGGTCCTACGACATCTATTCCCCATGCTTCAAATGGCCATGAAGCAACAGTCGGGTGGAGCAACTCCGAAGGCTGGTGTATGAAGTCTGCATGGATCTGGCATGCTTTACACCTTCGTGCATATTGGATGGCATCGGCTATCATAGTTGGCCAATAATATCCCAGCCTATGCAACCTGTCTTTAAGTTTCGGACCTGGCTGATGAGCTCCGCAAATGCCATCGTGCGCTTCTTGGAGCGCTTCCTGTGCCTCTGAATGAGAAAGGCAACAGAGGAGAACACCGTCATATGAACGACGGTAAAGTATCTTCAGAGTTGGATCGTAGTAGAAACGGAGAGACCTTCGTCTGATGGACGCCGCTTCCTTAGGATCGTCTGGAAGCAGACCGTGCAAAGCATAGTCGATGAGAGGAAAGCGCCAGTCTCTTGGTTCAAGATCCGTGGAGACATTATAAACTTCTCGAGTTCTCAGCATGTGCTTGGAGCATACAAGATGTCGAGTTGCGACTGTGAGGTGATACTCGGTGTCGGCTGGCAAGGCTAGTGTCGTAGCTAATGCAGCGAGGGCGTCTGCCTTGGTATTTTGAGATCGAGACACGTGCCCGATGTAGAAGCCCTCAAATAGGTTAGCCAATTCAATGGTTGTGTGGTAATAGGGTACCAAGTCTTCGTGGCGGACCTCGTATTCGCCTTTAACCTGATTGATGATCAGTTTTCAATCACCATAGGCTTCGAGGTAGCGTACCCCCATTCCATGGACGAGTTGAAGACCGATGAGCAGAGCATTATATTCTGCTACATTGTTGGAGCATGATTCTGTCAGAGAAAATGCTCTGGGAAGGACATGATTCTGTGGAGAGATAAACACAACCTCCACTCCGGCAATGATCTTGCCTTTAGGGCCTATTCGTGATGCTCCATCGAAGAACATCTGCCACACTTCATCCTCTGAGGTTACATTGGACTCGAAGACTTCATCTGGAATATCTTCGTGAAGTTTTGAATGTTCCGGAACTGGATGAGCAGCCAAGAACTCTGCAAGGGCCTGGCCTTTAACCGCCTTCTGAGGGGTGAAAATCATGTCGTATTGAGATAATAAAAGTGCTCACTTAGCTAATCTTGAATTCAATGATCCTGGCTTCGTCATAAGAAGACGCAATGGGTTTTACTCTGGAGATGACATGTATGGTCTGGCCGACCAAATAATGTCGTGTCTTCTGAACAGCGAAGACGAGAGCTAAACACTCTTTCTCGATAGGGTTGTAGCGAGATTCCGCTCCTATGAGAGTTCTGCTCAGATAATAAATGGCCTGCTCGTGGCCATTGTCGTCCTTTTGAGCGAGGAGGGCACCGAGGGAGTAGTCCAGAGCTTTTACATAAAGCAGAATGGTTTCCCTGATGTAGGGGCCCGCCAAGACTGGAGGTTTTGTGAGGTACCTCTTGATGTCTTCATATGCTTCCTGACAAGCTTGATCCCATATGAAGGAAGTGCCCTTTTTCATGAGCCGGGTGAACAATTGACAGCGGCCTGAGAGATTTGCAATGAATCTTCTGATATAAGCCAGCCTGCCTTGCAAGCCTCTAAGCTCTTTGAGGTTCCTCGGTGGATGCATGCTCTGGATGGCTTTAACTTTGTCTGGGTCAAGATGAATCCCTTTTGATGTGACAATAAACCCAAGGAATTTGCCGCTCTACACTCCTAAGAAGGATTTTGTCGGGTTCATTTTCAGTTGATGAGCCCGCATTATGTTGAACATCGTTCTCAGGTCACGGAGATGTTCATCCTTGTTGCGGCTTTTGACAGCAATGTCGTCGATATAGCACTCCACCGTTTTTCGGAGATGATTGCGGAAGATCGTACTCATTGCCCGCTGGTAGGTTGCTCCGGCGTTCTTCAGTCCGAAGGGCATTACAGTGTAGCAGTATACCCCCAATGGTGTTCGGAACGAAGTATGCTTCTCGTCGTCGGAATACATCTTAATCTGGTTGTACCCTGAAAAGCCGTCCATGAAAGACATCCTTTCGAACCCGCATGTGTTGTCAATCATGACGTCGGTGATGGGCAGTGGAAATTCGTCTTTAGGACAGGCCGTGTTGAGATCACGATAGTCGATGCAGATCCGTATTTTCCCATTCTTTTTGAGGACGGGGACAATGTTGGCTACCCAATCCGGATGTTGTTCCTCCCGGATGAAGCCACATGCAATGAGCTTGTGAACTTCGGCTTCAATAGCTTCCATAATGTTCGGGCGAAACCGACGTTGTTGCTGCTTGACTGGCTTGACGTCAGGTTTGATATTTAGACAGTGCATAGCGACCTATGGATCAAGTCCGGGCATGTCTTCGTAGCTCCATGCGAAGACGTCTATATACTCTTTTATGAGCATTATCAATTCTTCCTTTTCTATAAGTGATAGGCTTTCACTTATAAAGATGGGTTTGGGATGATCTTGACTTCCTAGGTTGACCTGCATCACCTTGTCTTCAGTAGGTGGTTCGCGCAGTTCGAATCGCTTTTCCCACTGGAGGTTTAATTGCTGGGCCTATGACTCCTCATCAATAGCTTCTGCGGGCTCCAATTGACTGCTTGAAGTCATATTGACAGTGAGGTCTTCGAACATTCCTCCTACACTGATATCCGAGTCCCACTCGAAGGATGAGGCCGAATGTGATGGAATTGATCCATCGTCCTTGGCTTGAACTGTTTTTAATGATGTGGGTGTAACATACCCTAACCCCCTACGTGTACTATCATAGTAATTTGCAGGCTTCCCTTTTGGGACAAAATTACGCATCAAGCTGCGCCTTCCTTTTCCAAAATTCAGGCCCATTCCATGCTTCAAGTTATATCCCATTTCTTCATAATGTGACGCGCCGGCTGCGCGTAATGGAAGAACTGTGGAGTATCTGAACCTGAACTTGAATCTGCAACTGTAGGTCCCCGTGGTTGGGTTCTACCGAAGATTATCGGTAACTGACCTTCTTTGGATGGCGGGATCACCAAAACGGCTCCTTCTGCGGATTCCATGGGCGTGCTGGCCGCACTCGGCTTATGTAAGGCAATGTGCAGAGAGCCATCCGTAATGGATTCAAACAGCCCAATACTCGCAAGATAATCGAAAGAAACATTATCATTATTACCCATTCACCTTCATCCTCTGAAGGAGTATTACATTGGGGATTATTGAGACATGCTATAATTGGTTCACCAATCAGAATGGCTGGCATGCCTGCTTCGGATTCTGAATCTGCCTCATTGCCACTTTCATCATCGTCCGGCAATGGTTCTTTGGGTGTTTCACCGGCCTCTTGATACAGGAGAGCGTCAGTGAAGTAATTTTCTACCCCTTTGAATGGTTGCTTTTCAGCAAAGACAGTTCGCACTGTCGCGTCATCTTCGACATATTTGAAGCATTGGTGCAGGGTGGAGGGAACGATCCAGTTGGCATGGATCCATGGTCGTCCTAGCAGCAGGTTATATGATGTGTCAGCATCAATGACATAGCATGTCACTTCTGACTTCAGGCTCCCGATTCTGCAACGGAGTCGAATTTTTCCCCAGTGGATGACTGCTCCCGGCGTTGAAACCGTATATTGTAGTAGTGGTTGCGGATAACCTGTATAGTGGTATGCCGAGGAAGTAAAGAAGCCTTTTGGGGATGATGCTGAGTGCGGACCCCGGGTCGACTTGTATTCTTTCAATGCACGTTGAACCAATATATTCGGTGTAGTACAGAGGTCGATCGTGCTTGTTGTCTTTGAGAAGCATATCTTCCGCCGTAAATGTAATAGCGGGCACCTTTGATTGTACATGATGACATTCTGGGCAAAGAGATTGAACGTCTTTGTTAGGGACCTCTGGTATGCATGTCAGGAATGATTCTGAATTGGCTAGCGCATCCCTAAGTGCTTCTCTTGTCTCTTTTGAGAGGCGAAGGAGCTCATGTATAGTGATACGAGCTGGAATATTGGCCAGTTGAGCCAATATGTCAAACCGAAAGGGCGTATCAAACCCTTGTCCTGGTGGTTTCTTCAACACGTGGTCGAATCGTACCTCCTTAGGCTTCTCTTTTCCCTTGGTTGGGATTGGAGTGGATGCTGACATTGGTACTGACGTCGTTTGCCATTGTATCTCGTCAGTAGACTTTTCAAACTACCTCAAGTATGATTTTCCGGATCGGGTGCCCGTCTGTTGAGGCGTATCGGCTTGCGCCGTGCAAGCAAGCTTTTCTCCTTCTGAATCACTGAGGGAAGCCGATGTAAGATTGCCGTCGTCTGGCAGGATGGAGCTGACATTGCAAGACTTGCCCTTTGAATTGGGCTCCTTTGGATCTCGCTGTACGTCTTGGATGAGGTCCGGGTGTACCCACATGACTTCCCCTGTCTCCAATGTTAAGGGAACAAGACCCTTATTGTTTTGAGTTGTTGCTGAAGGATGCTTGACTTCCAACCGTGGCGTGGGGGCTGGATAGGTCCCGTCAGGAACTGTGACCTTTGGGGTTTTGCCGAACTCGAGGGTTACCATATTGGCAGTGACTTTCTTCTGCTCTGTCTTCAATGTCAGAATCCCGCGTCGACCAAGGCTTGAATTCTATCTTTGAGGACATAGCATTTGTCGGTAGGATGGTGAATCATCCTATGATAGAGACAGTATTTGGGGTCATTTGTGCGTCCTATCTCATTAGGACGTCGAGCATCTGGCAGCTTCATTTTGTTCCCTTTGTGGAGCAGATGGAATATCGTGACCACCTGATCGTCTTTGAAGGAGTACTGTTTTGGAGGGAACTTAGGCTCCTGATTATTGAAGCCGCTCTTCTTGGCCTTCGACTGCACATCTCCGGATAGCTCCACAGACATAGTCTCTTTGCCTTTAGCTTGAGAAGACTGCGGTAGATCGCTACGTCTTTTGTTGTTTGTCCCCCACTTGCCTCTAGGGGCGGATGGTTCGAACTTTTTAGCCGACTTCTCGGCTATCTCTGCTTGTTCGACCAACTCCTTCCAAGTGTAGGCTTTAACAGCCCCCATGCGAACTTTCACTTGGTCTAAGAAGTTGTGTCTGCATGTCTGTAAGAGCATGGGTAATGGCATCCCTGCTGGGCACATCAAGGATAAATTTCTGAACCGTTCAATGTAATCACGGATAGATTCGCCCTTCCTCTGCACAGTGGAGAGGAGCTTGTCCATGGTCACTTCGGTATCGTCCTCATAGAAACGAGAGAGGAACCGAATTTCCAGGTCGATCCAAGAGTTGATAGAGCCTGGGGGAAGACTTCGGAACCAGTCAAATGCCACCCCTTTTAAGGTGCCTATGAACAGCCTAGCCATGATGGCGTCATTGCTTATAACATTACCAGTCTGAGACCGAAAATAATAGATGTGCTGAATTGGCGAGCTCTTTCCATCATAGGTATGCAACGTTGGTGGTTTGAACTTCGTGGATATGGCACCGAATCCCACTCCGACGGATAAGGACGGACTGCCCCTACCTTCTTTAATTCATCCCTCTGAGCTAGGGATGCGATTTGAGCTTGGAGGCTGTAACACCCCGCTCCCGGAATACGTACTTAGTTGCGTATTCAGATTTTTTGATCGTATTTTTCGATTTACCTTCTGTACTTATTTTGTATTATGAATTGTTTATATGATTGTTTTGTCTTAAATTTGGATTCGTGGTCTCGGAGTCAGCCCTAGTCTGAACCGAAGACCCGATCCTAATGTATTACTCAATTTGGTCTTTCCGGTATTCTGATTTGACCGATTTTTGTTTCAAATATCATTTTCCAATATTATATATTTTATATGATTTTCTGGAATTTTCCTCAATTAAAAAGAATATCTTCAAAACCGGTGTCGGCCAGTGCCGCTGACCGATTCCCGGATTTTTAGTTTACAAACGGTTTAGAATTTCTACAAGTACCTTTAGACATTATTTCTTCATATTTTCTATCTACATACTTTTTCTGGGAATTTTATGAATTTATGAAAATTCCCCCGGAGTCGGTAGCTAGCTGATTCCGGGATTTTTAGTTTTAAAACTGTAAAGTATTTCTTAAAACGGATTTCACTATAATTCTTAGATTAATATTCTTGATTTTTGATAATTATTTCGGGTCGTTCCGAGATACTTGAATTTCGGACGATTCCGGAATTTTCCCGAAAGATTTCCGCATCCGCAACCGAATCCCGGGAATCCGCCACTTTCATTATTTTTCATTTTCTCTTCCAAGAGAATAATTTCCCTTTTCCATTTTCTTTTCCTTTTCCTATTTTCTTTCTTTCCTTCCACCCTAAGTTTCCCCAAACTTTTACAACTTCCAATTCCTTCTCTAATCTTCCAATTACTTCCACCAACTTCCTCATTAAATGCCCTCTTTTTTCTCTCTCTTCCATGGCCAGCCAAGTGTGGCTAGGAGAGACACCTCACCTCCCCTATTTACAAAAACCCCCCTCTCTTTTAATTATTTACACCTCCTTCACAAAATCTAAAACCTATAAATACTTTCCTTCCCCTTTCTTTATTCATTTTCACTTCATCTTTCTCTTTCTTCTCTTCACCAAAACCCTAACCTCCAACATCTCCTTCACCTCCACCACCTCCGCCGGCGCCTCCGGCCACCACGACTCCGGCGAGAGACCCCCGATCTCCGGCCACCACTTCTTCTCACCAACACCAACAACAAACCTCCAACCTCCACTTTCTTCTTCATCATCAACTTCCATCACCACCACCATCACTCCATCATCAACCACTCCTTTTGGTGAGTATTTCTACTCATCAAGACTTGGCTAATTCCTAGTATACTTTTGTTTACAATTCATGTATACTTGTGCCATCAAAATCATATTTTTAGATCATCAAACACAACCATCACAAATCTGTTCTGTATCCTGTTTTCAGTCGATTAGTCGACTTGACCTAGGGATTAGTCGACTACCTCATCTATTTGAAACGTAACCTTTTCTAGAACACAGTTTTAGTCGACTTAGTTTATTTATTAGTCGACTATAAATCACTGTTAGTCGACTACCCATTTCATATAGTCGACTAACTTTTCCTGAACCAAAACTTAAATCTCTGTACCACAGTTTTAGTCGACTTAAGCCTAGACTATTAGTCGACTTGGAATCATTGTTAGTCGACTACCCTTTCCATCTAGTCGACTAACTTTTCCTGAATCAAAACCCAACTTTCTGTAACTCAGTCTTAGTCGACTTAGAGTATCTGTTAGTCGACTTGAGATGACTATTAGTCGACTA
The DNA here is from genome assembly GCA_038442645.1 of Agave tequilana. NCBI lineage: Eukaryota > Viridiplantae > Streptophyta > Magnoliopsida > Asparagales > Asparagaceae > Agave > Agave tequilana. Next base: position 59,214 of record JAVJIF010009538.1, on the reverse strand, counting down.
CTCCCTTGACCCTAGTCGACTAACTTTTCCTGAAACAGAATTCCAACTCTCTGGAACCCAGTTTTAGTCGACTATACCAGACTGTTAGTCGACTAACCCCTTTATTAGTCGACTACTCTTTCCACCTAGTCGACTAACTTTGGCTGTCTGTTATAGTTGATTTCTTTCTTGAATATGAACCATATCCTTGAGTCTTATATCATATATTGGTACTACTTGACTTGTCTCTTGACAAACATCATCTTCCCTTCTCTCTTTCTCTCTCCTCTTCACTCTACATATTTATATATCATATATTATGGCGCATCCCGAATTCCGTGGATTTCGGACCTTTCGGCGTTTCTGGTGATTCAGGCGAGTGCTCTCGCTCGCTACCCTCTTGCTCCCTATTTCATTGATTATGCAAATATTCTCGTTCTAGTCTCCATGTATTTTATTTCATGTTCTATATCTTTTACTGTTTTATACTATGCGTGGCCGACCCTTCGTGGTCGTTGTACTTTGGGTTACTTTTATGTTACCTTGCCATACCATTACCTCAGACTAGTCAGTTGCATGCTTTTATTTAACACATGTATATCACCTGACCATCTAGTGTGTTATCACCTGACCACCTGCCATGCTACTACTTGGCAAGACCCTTTTTGTTATGCCATGACTTAACCTGACTATTATCAATCCTTTGATATGCTTGGTTGTTTATTAAATATCATCACCCTGTCATGCTATCACTTGACACCCAGCATGATATACTTGACTTGTGATTATCACCTTTACGGGAACCTTACCTTATTATCCTGTATCATGATCAGTGACTTGTTTTCCTGCTTTACATGCAGTGACCTGACTATATAGTACGTATGTACTCCTGATTCCTGATCATGTCCATTTCCAGTTATTCCCGTAAAGTGATAATTAAACTAATGAATCCTAAAAAGGACCAACTTGTATTGGGTCGGGGGAAACATGCGGATATCAATATGTGTTCGTGTTTACAGTGGCTTTTAGGAATGTTGTGCAACTACATGTTCCGGTCTGACCTGTGGGCCTCCAGGGGACCGAGGGGAGAGCTGGCTCCCTCATTACTGGTACCATCATGATAAGGGCATACATAAGTCCCTCCTATTAGCCTTGCGGCTGGTTTCCGTTACCATGCAACGGAACAATCCTGGGCCGTGGTCCCGGGTATGTACGGGACCCACTGTAAACATAGTTCGTTGATACCCCCGCTAGTTTCCAATAACAACCTTGTTTTACTCGGATATGGATCTATGTGCGTTGGGACGCTAGTTCACATAGCTAGATATCAGGGTAAGACGAGTAATAATAAAGTGTCATAATAACCGGCTCTTTAAGTTGTAAGTGGAGGTATGTGGAATGGGACGCATACTAAAGCCTGCAACTTAAACGGCTATGAATCTGTGTTGTGCCTTACTATATTTGCTTGTCCGGGATTTTACTTCGGATTTCCAGTTTTATGAGTATTATCGTATTATCTGCTCATATTCTGCTTTATCCATTGTATTCATTTACCTCTTGTTCATTATCTTATCATGCCTGAGAACAGTCGGGTTGAATGGGCTTGGGTTATGGTGAAATGAGATAAAGGTATATAGATGAGAGTTTCCTTGTTTGGATTATTCCTTCGATGTACTAGTCTCATGGAACCGTAATCTGAAGCCATACAATCAGATTGCTTGTCCTTGGCTTTACATGACATGTACTCACCCTTGCTCGCCACTTGGTTTTGCTTCACCACTCGCCTGGGGAGTATCATTTGACTCCCCTGGATCCTCATGTCCAGGTCATGGAGCTTGGAGCGTGTAGATTCTCCCCCTTGCGGATCAGAGTAGCGCAGCGGTAGCGTGGATCCCCGGCCGATCATCCAGAGCTCCATCCTTCCAGGCCCCCTTGTGAGTCTCTCGAGTTTTTCTTTTAAACTCGTGAGTGCCTTTCATACTGTTCATACTTGTATATTTCCTTGTATTCTCACATTTGCGCTTATTAGTGATGTGATATTCATGTAATATTGGATCACTTCTGGTGATAACTCTGTGATTGTATTCATGTGTTGGAATGTATAATGCACCACTTACTTCCGTACTCTGATTCTTGTCTGTACTGATGCTTAGCGTATATACGGGAGGGTAGTTCTGACCTACGTATATACGTTGCAGTGACGTCCCCGTATCCGCGGGATCGGGGCGTTACAGGATGGTATCAGAGCCTAGGCTCTAACTTCCTCAGTACGTCCAGAGGGCAAATTAATGGTAAAGAAAATTTGCAACTGGAATACTTGAGTCTTGGTTATACATTCCAACTATAAGTGCAGAGTTATCTATTTCTTGGCCATCCTTCCTTTGATTCCTAATCCTTCCTATCCTTTCCCTGTTTTGGTTTTATGAAGCCCTTATACCAACATTAAGATATGATAGACTAGGAAGGTAGTGGCTGGTTCTGCATGAAGCTATTATGTGATCTCTTCGGTGAATTCTATGAAGCTTGGTATTCTCCAGATCGATCTTGATCTGGCTATCTTTCACAAGACAGTAGTCGGCATTCTCTACAGATATTCTACATTCTCTACTATATCGTTCAGAGTGATTGATGCCTGATATTCGGGATTCTTAATTATCGGTCTTCTTTATTATTATGCTCAGGATTATCAGGTTTTCCTTTATCTTCAGTATTCTGGCTTATTCTCGGAAGATTATCAAGTATGCAGATTTATACAGCCGGAAGTACGGAGGATGATTATTATTCAGTCGACTTGAGAGCCCTACCTATAGTGCTTCATATCTTAATGGGTATAAATTCCACCCATGTCCCCTTTGTGTTCAATTTACCCCTTATCGAAATTGCGAGGACGCAATTTTTTGTAAGGTGGATGGATTGTAACACCCCGCTCCCGGAATACGTACTTAGTTGCGTATTCAGATTTTTTGATCGTATTTTTCGATTTACCTTCTGTACTTATTTTGTATTATGAATTGTTTATATGATTGTTTTGTCTTAAATTTGGATTCGTGGTCTCGGAGTCAGCCCTAGTCTGAACCGAAGACCCGATCCTAATGTATTACTCGATTTGGTCTTTTCGGTATTCTGATTTGACCGATTTCTATTTCAAATATCATTTTCCAATATTATATATTTTATATGATTTTCTGAAATTTTCCTCAATTAAAAAGAATATCTTCAAAACCGGTGTCGGCCAGTGCCGCTGACCGATTCCTGGATTTTTAGTTTACAAACGGTTTAGAATTTCTACAAGTACCTTTAGACATTATTTCTTAAAATCATATTTTCTATCTACATACTTTTTCTGGGAATTTTATGAATTTATGAAAATTCCACCGGATTCGGTAGCTAGCTGATTCCGGGATTTTTAGTTTTAAAACTGTAAAGTATTTCTTAAACGGATTTCACTATAATTCTTAGATTAATATTCTTGATTTTTGATAATTATTTCGGGTCGTTCCGAGATACTTGAATTTCGGACGATTCCGGTATTTTCCCGAAAGATTTCCGCATCCGCAACCGAATCCCGGAATCCGCCACTTTCATTATTTTTCATTTTCTCTTCCAAGAGAATAATTTCCCTTTCCATTTTCTTTTCCTTTTCCTATTTTCTTTCTTTCCTTCCACCCTAAGTTTTCCCCAAACTTTTACAACTTCCAATTCCTTCTCTAATCTTCCAATTACTTCCACCAACTTCCTCATTAAATGCCCTCTTTTTTCTCTCTCTTCCATGGCCAGCCAAGTGTGGCTAGGAGAGACACCTCACCTCCCCTATTTACAAAAACCCCCCTCTCTTTTAATTATTTACACCTCCTTCACAAAATCTAAAACCTATAAATACTTTCCTTCCCCTTTCTTTATTCATTTTCACTTCATCTTTCTCTTTCTTCTCTTCACCAAAACCCTAACCTCCAACATCTCCTTCACCTCCACCACCTCCGCTGGCGCCTCCGGCCACCACGACTCCGCGAGAGACCCCCGATCTCCGGCCACAACTTCTTCTCACCAACACCAACAACAAAACCTCCAACCTCCACTTTCTTCTTCATCATCAACTTCCATCACCACCACCATCACTCCATCATCAACCACTCCTTTTGGTGAGTATTTCTACTCATCAAGACTTGGCTAATTCCTAGTATACTTTTGTTTACAATTCATGTATACTTGTGCCATCAAAATCATATTTTTAGATCATCAAACACAACCATCACAAATCTGTTCTGTATCCTGTTTTCAGTCGATTAGTCGACTTGACCTAGGGATTAGTCGACTACCTCATCTATTTGAAACGTAACCTTTTCTAGAACACAGTTTTAGTCGACTTAGTTTATTTATTAGTCGACTATAAATCACTGTTAGTCGACTACCCATTTCATATAGTCGACTAACTTTTCCTGAACCAAAACTTAAATCTCTGTACCACAGTTTTAGTCGACTTAAGCCTAGACTATTAGTCGACTTGGAATCATTGTTAGTCGACTACCCTTTCCATCTAGTCGACTAACTTTTCCTGAATCAAAACCCAACTTTCTGTAACTCAGTCTTAGTCGACTTAGAGTATCTGTTAGTCGACTTGAGATGACTATTAGTCGACTACTCCCTTGACCCTAGTCGACTAACTTTTCCTGAAACAGAATTCCAACTCTCTGGAACCCAGTTTTAGTCGACTATACCAGACTGTTAGTCGACTAACCCCTTTATTAGTCGACTACTCTTTCCACCTAGTCGACTAACTTTGGCTGTCTGTTATAGTTGATTTCTTTCTTGAATATGAACCATATCCTTGAGTCTTATATCATATATTGGTACTACTTGACTTGTCTCTTGACAAACATCATCTTCCCTTCTCTCTTTCTCTCTCCTCTTCACTCTACATATTTATATATCATATATTATGGCGCATCCCGAATTCCGTGGATTTCGGACCTTTCGGCGTTTCTGGTGATTCAGGCGAGTGTTCTCGCTCGCTACCCTCTTGCTCACTATTTCATTGATTATGCAAATATTCTCGTTCTAGTCTCCATGTATTTTATTTCATGTTCTATATCTTTTACTGTTTTATACTATGCGTGGCCGACCCTTCGTGGTCGTTGTACTTTGGGTTACTTTTATGTTACCTTGCCATACCATTACCTCAGACTAGTCAGTTGCATGCTTTTATTTAACACATGTATATCACCTGACCATCTAGTGTGTTATCACCTGACCACCTGCCATGCTACTACTTGGCAAGACCCTTTTTGTTATGCCATGACTTAACCTGACTATTATCAATCCTTTGATATGCTTGGTTGTTTATTAAATATCATCACCCTGTCATGCTATCACTTGACACCCAGCATGATATACTTGACTTGTGATTATCACCTTTACGGGAACCTTACCTTATTATCCTGTATCATGATCAGTGACTTGTTTTCCTGCTTTACATGCAGTGACCTGACTATATAGTACGTATGTACTCCTGATTCCTGATCATGTCCATTTCCAGTTATTCCCGTAAAGTGATAATTAAACTAATGAATCCTAAAAAGGACCAACTTGTTTTGGGTCGGGGGAAACATGCGGATATCAATATGTGTTCGTGTTTACAGTGGCTTTTAGGAATGTTGTGCAACTACATGTTCCGGTCTGACCTGTGGGCCTCCAGGGGACCGAGGGGAGAGCTGGCTCCCTCATTACTGGTACTATCATGATAAGGGCATACATAAGTCCCTCCTGTTAGCCTTGCGGCTGGTTTCCGTTACCATGCAACGGAACAATCCTGGGCCGTGGTCCCGGGTATGTACGGGACCCACTGTAAACATAGTTCGTTGATACCCCCGCTAGTTTCCAATAACAACCTTGTTTTACTCGGATATGGATCTATGTGCGTTGGGACGCTAGTTCACATAGCTAGATATCAGGGTAAGACGAGTAATAATAAAGTGTCATAATAACCGCTCTTTAAGTTGTAAGTGGAGGTATGTGGAATGGGACGCATACTAAAGCCTGCAACTTAAACGGCTATGAATCTGTGTTGTGCCTTACTATATTTGCTTGTCTGGGATTTTACTTCGGATTTCCGGTTTTATGAGTATTATCGTATTATCTGCTCATATTCTGCTTTATCCATTGTATTCATTTGCCTCTTGTTCATTATCTTATCATGCCTGAGAACAGTCGGGTTGAATGGGCTTGGGTTATGGTGAAATGAGATAAAGGTATATAGATGAGGGTTTCCTTGTTTGGATTATTCCTTCGATGTACTAGTCTCATGGAACCGTAATCTGAAGCCATACAATCAGATTGCTTGTCCTTGGCTTTACATGACATGTACTCACCCTTGCTCGCCACTTGGTTTTGCTTCACCACTCGCCTGGGGAGTATCATTTGACTCCCCTGGATCCTCATGTCCAGGTCATGGAGCTTGGAGCGTGTAGATTCTCCCCCTTGCGGATCAGAGTAGCGCAGCGGTAGCGTGGATCCCCGGCCGATCATCCAGAGCTCCATCCTTCCAGGCCCCCTTGTGAGTCTCTCGAGTTTTTCTTTTAAACTCGTGAGTGCCTTTCATACTGTTCATACTTGTATATTTCCTTGTATTCTCGCATTTGCGCTTATTAGTGATGTGATATTCATGTAATATTGGATCACTTCTGGTGATACTCTGTGATTGTATTCATGTGTTGGAATGTATAATGCACCACTTACTTCCGTACTCTGATTCTTGTCTGTACTGATGCTTAGCGTATATACGGGAGGGTATTTCTGACCTACGTATATACGTTGCAGTGACGTCCCCGTATCCGCGGGATCGGGGCGTTACAGAGGCCCTTAAGGACTTCGGCGTCTAAGGAAGAACCCTCCTTGGATTTCTCCGGCTTTGACTGCTCATTGCTGAAGTGTTCATCCTCATCGTGATTGCTCCCCGGCATCGTTGTCATTCTGGTTACTGAGGAGTTGAGCGAGCATCTCTTGAATGTTGTCTAGAGTTTCTTGCTGGGTTCTGAAAGTTTGCTCCTGAGCTTCCAGGCGCCGACGAAGGTCATCGTTGACGTTATCAGCCATATTGACTGATGCTCTATTTGTTCGCACCGAGCTAACTGTCGCCGAAGAGGCGTACCCACTATCTTCATCTTCTTCGTCCGATGATTGGAGTGATCTCCTGGGCTGTGACGAGGCTAGGGCCGTCGAGGAAGAAGGCTGCTCGTAACTGTAGGGTATTGCCACCCTGGATCTGGTGTTTCAGAAAACACCTTCGTCATGCACCAAGACTTCGCCTAAGCCTGGACTGTAGTCTGGATCTGGGGACTCTCTCCCTCTTCCGGTCATGTTGACAGATGCGGAGGCTGGATCTCGTGAGGTGCTCCTTCTGCGATGCTTCATAGGGAGATGTACAGACAGCCGATCAAAGACCGTTCGTCGGCCTGGAGAAGTGGCAGGGATTGGTCCCAGCCGGCAATGGACTGAGTGGACGGTCACCAGCTGGCATCCCCTTTGTTGACAACAGGGGAAAGTAGTTCGAAAAGACACCGACTTTCGCTTGTTCGCCAAGGATTCCCGCAAGTCAGGCCCATGGGAGCCTACATAATCCTGTGGAGAGGCCTTTCTAAAGCGTACATAGGACGATGTTCTGTTCCTCTTGTCCCTGCGGAAGGGATTAGCACTGAATAGTACTTCAGTTCTAGCTTCGCCAACAGGTGCGAGCTTAATGTTTGACGAACTGGAGAGCGGAGCACGCTGTGGTGCTTTACCCATTATGCCGCTGCAAAAGGGATTTGCCTTAGATAATACTCTGGCCCTAACCTCGCGGCCATGGACGTAGTGAGTATGCTGTGGTAGAGTAGCTTTGCTCATAAGAACGGTGCTGGCACAAGGCATTGCTGCTCTTGAATTGGGCGACGGTATGATTGCCGTCTTAACTTTATGATTGGAGTAGACAGGCATCTTGCCTTTTTCTTCGCGAGAGAGGCGCGGTTTAGGCGTAGCTACGCCTGAAGCTTCGGTTGGAGACTTCTGTTTAGGCTTCCATACCCGCCTTGACAGAGGAGACCTAGGTTCGCAAGGAACTTGCTTAGCCACACGCGAGGCTGAGGGGTGTTGGCAGAATTCCGCTTGCAGTTTCTGCTTTGAAACCTTGGTCGTAGAAACCTTCCTATGCTTCCGTGCTCGAAGCATTGGGCCACCCCCAGAGAGGACTTCTTCAAATCTTCCTTGATCGAACTGAACCACCAAGTTCTCACAAGTAAAGGAATCAGACTGCGGACGTGCTTCCTTGTTGCGTCAAATAACCGCAGTAGGTTTGCAGAGAACCTTTTCTGTCTCCGCAGAGACTTCCCTTGAAGATTTAGCCAGAAAGGCTCTGGCTGTACCGGCTTTTCTGAATTCAGAGTTAGACCCGAAGGTCTGTTCGTCGCATTGCGACACTTGATTCTTGGCGATGGAGAATACAATCCCCAGCGGAGTCGCCATCTTGTCTTCCATTATGTTTGCAAAGGGGGAAAACTTACAAAAAGGGTTTGAGGAGCTAAATTACAAGTATTCTTAAAAAGATTACAAGTAGATCTCCTCAGAGATTCTGGAGAAGTGTGCCGATAGGAGTCTGGTCAGCGCGCGACCACTTTGTCCCTTTGACGATGCGAGCGATAAGATTCCCTTCTCGCCTGGTTCGGAGAATCAGAGAATAGAAGGTTGGTAGGACCCTCTTGCTGCTTCTCAAAATCGCCTTCAATTAGGAATTCCTTCTCGCCTGGTTCTGGAGATTCCTTCAGAGGAAGGACGACGTTAGGGTATCAACACCCTGGATAGAGAAAGCAATTCTCTAAAAGATCTCTGAATTCGAGAGCACACGGTGCTTTTTGAAGAAGTCTCTGCTTGTGGAGTCTTCTCAGAAAATCCTGCCTTCTTCCTCGGTCCCGGTCCCTCTTCCCTTGTGCCCCTGGTGGGCTATTTATAGGGAGAGCAAGGGTATAATCGTCCCTTGAAAATATAGAAACAGATTGAATCGAATCTGTTTGAATCCAGAAAGTAGCATTGCTGTGAGGCTAAGATCGGCTTCTGTGAAGCTAGAAATGGCAGGTCGGTTGATCTTCTTGATCCTTTCCATATCGTTGGAGGATTTTCCCTGATCTTCTTACTCGTTTTAGGAGAGTCAAGAGATTGTGGCAATCAACTGCCAAATTTGATCTTTGATTTGATCTTGATTGGATTTGATCTCATCTGGAGATTTGATTGGTCAAGGGTTGACCATAGCAGACCAATGGCGGAACTGCCCGCATTGAGCTCGTAGCGGAGCTAGAGGCTGCTTCTGGCGAAGTCCGAAAGAAACCCCTTTGGCGGAGCTGAAAGTCCTCTGTGGCAAAGTTGCGAGTTAGCTTCCTGGCGAGGCTTTGGATGGCTTCGAGGCGAAGTCGAGTGATACTAGCCTCTCAGGCAAGGCTAACCCTTTGGGCTCATGTAATGCTAAATGCTAGCATCTTAGACCTGCTGAGGTCTGTTTAGAAACAATCTGGGTTCACTACTGCTTGCTGGATCAGTGGAGTCCAAGTTGCTTCCTTGTCCCTCGGGAGGGGTGAAAACTGGTCTTCAGCTCGTCTGTCACTTGTCTTTTGTAAATGTCAACAAGTTTAGACATTGTTCGGACCAATAAGAATCTTGTCTTTTTTAAGTGTCAACATAAAGCTTGAATCTGTCCTTGAGGAAAAGCACTTGTCGGAGGATGATGAATCATCCTGTGAAAAAAACACAATTTGGGATCGTTCGTGCGTCCTATTTCATTAGGACGTCGAGCATCCGGCAGCTTCAATATATTCTCTTTGTGGAGTAAATGGAATATTGTGACCACCTGATCGTCTTTGAAGGAGTACTGCTTCGGAGAAACTTAGACTCCTGACTATTGAAGCCGCTCTTCTTGGCCTTCGACTGAACATCCCCTGATAATTTGACGGACATAGTCTCTTTCCCTCTGGCTTGAGAAGACTGTACCGTGTCGCCACGTCTTTTATTATTCATACCCCATTTGTATTTAAGGGTGAATGGTTCGAACTTTTTAGCCTACTTTTTGGCTATCTCAGCTTGCTCGACCAGTTCTTTCCAGGTATGGGCTTTGACAACTCCCATGCGAATTTCTACTTGGTCTGAAAAGTTGCACGTCTGTAAGAGCATGGGTAATGGCATCCCTGCTGGGCACATCAGAGATAAGTTTCTAAAACCGCTCAATATAGTCACGGACAGATTCGCCCTTCTTTTGTACGGTAGAGAGGAGTTTGTCCATGGTTACCTCGGCATCATCCTCATAGAAATAAGAAAGAAAATCGGGTTTTTAAGTTGATCCAGGAATTGACAGAGCCCGGAGGGAGACTTCGGAACCAGTCAAATGCTACCCCCTTTAAGGTGCCAATGAACAGTCTGGCCATGATAGCATCATTATCTATAACATTACGGTTTGAGATCGGAATAATAGATGTACTGGTTTGGCGAGCTCTTACCATCGTACGTATGTAACGTTTGTGGTTGAACTTTGGTGGGTATGGTACTGAATCCCGTTCCAGCGGGTAAGGACGGACTGTCCCTACTTTCTTTAGTTCATCCCTCTGAGCTAGGGATGTAATTTGAGCATGGATGCCTTTAAGAACTTCAGCGTCTAAAGAAGAATTCTCCTTTGACTTCTCAGCCTTTGGTTGTTCAAGATGTTCTTCCTCATCATTGTTACTCCCAATATCATTGTTATTCTGGTTATTGAGGAGTTGAGCGAGCATCTGTTGAATGTTGTCCAAAGCTTCTTGCTGGGTCTTGGAAGTTTGCTCCTGAGCTTCCAACCATCAACGAGAGTCATCATTACCGTTATCAGCCATATTCACTGATACTCTATCCGTTCGTACTGAGCTAACTGTTGCCGAAAAGGCATACCCACTGTCTTCGTCCTCTTCATTAGATCATTAGACTAATCCTTTCATTAGTTCTGGTGAGGTTACTGCAGTTGAGGAAGATGGCTGTTCATAATTGTAGGGTATTACAACCCTAGATCTGGTGTTCCGGAAGACGCCCTCTTCATGTTCCAAGACTTCGCCAAGGCCTGAACTATACTCCGGATCTGGGGAACTATAGGGGGTGTTGCGTGACGCTCGTCTGTCCCTACGCAGCACTCGTCCCTTCCGATCATGTTAACGGATGTAGAGGGTAGATCTTGCGATCGCTCCTTTTGCGATAATTTACCAGAGCTTGCACCGACAATCGATCAAAAACTGATCGTCGGCCTGGAGAAGTGGCAGGGATTGGTCCTATATGGTAATGGACTGAGTGGACTGTCACCAACTGACATCCCACTTGTTGACAATAAGAGAGAGAAGTTTGAAAAGATTCTGACTTCCGTTTGCTTGTCAAGAATTTCTGCAAGTCAGACCTAATTGGGCCTAAACGATCCAGCGCAGAGGCTCTGTTAGATTGCACATATGATGATGTCCTATTCTTTCATCACCACAGAGGTAATTAGCACTAATAGTGGTTTAGCTCTAACTTTGCCGCTAAGACCTTGGGAATGTCCTTGGGTGCTGAAGCTGCCAAGCACTGCTATCAACACTTAGGGACGATCCTTTAGCTCTGCTGCGAAGGGCGAGCTTAGTGTTTGATGAACTGGGTGGTGTTTTTATCTGCTACATTGTTGCGAAGTGATTAGCCCTAGATAGTGCTTTGGTTCTAAATTTGTGGCTAAAAATTTTGAAAATGCCCTTGAGCGCTGAAGCTACATAAGCACCGCTATCAGTACTTAGGGGCAATCCCTTAGCTCACATACAAAGAGCGAGTTTAGCACACTGTGATGCTTTGGTTCCAACTTTGCGGCTACGAACTCCATGCGTACCCTGAGGTACCGTGCTTGGCACATCATAAGTAGCTTCGCTCATAAGAACGAGGCTGGTGCGAGGAGTTAATGCTCCTAAATTAGGCGAAGGTAACATCACCGTTGTAACTTCGCGGTTGATAGTCTCGTTGAAGCAGGCAGGCATCTTGCCTTTTCTTCACGAGAGGGATGAACTTGTGGCATAACTACGCCTGAAGCTTGATACATAGCCTTCTGCTTTGGCCTCCACATTTGCTTTGAAAAAGGAGACTTACGTTCGCAGGGAACCTGACTAGCCACATGCGAGGCCTGAGAGGTGTTAGAAGGATTCTGCTTCCGGTTTCTGCTCTGAAACTTTGGCCATCGAGACCTTTTTATGCTTTCGTGTATAGAGCATTAGACCACCCCCAGAGAGAAGTTCTTTCGATTTTTCCTTGATCGAAGTGAACGACTAGGTTTTCGAAGGTGACATGCTGAAGATTCTGACTCTTGCATTGCGGGCCTGCTTCCTTGTAGCGTCAGAGGACCGTGGCAGGCTCACAGAGAGCCTCATCCGTCTCCACAAAGACTTGCTTTGAAGATTTAGTCAGAGGGGCTCTAGCCACACCGGCTTTCTTGAATTCAGAAGTAGACCCGAAGGTCTATTCGTCACATTGCGACACTTGATTCTCAACAGTGGAGAATTCATTTCCCATCGAGGTCGCCATCTTGTTTTCCATTGATTTTGCAAAGAGGAAAACTTACAAAAAGGGGTCGAGGAGCTAAATTATAACTATTCTAAAAAGATTACACAAGTAGATCTCCTTTGAGATTCTGGAGAAGTGTGCCGATAGGAGTCTGGTCAGGGCGCGACCACTTTGTCCCTTTGACAATGCGATCGATTGGATTCCCTTCTCGCCTGGTTCGGGGAATCGAAGAACAGAAGGTTGGTAGAACCCTCTTGTTACTTCTCAAACTGACTCCACTTGGGAATTCCTTCTCACCTGGTTTCGGAGATTCCTTGAGAGGGAGGAAGATCTTAGGGTGTCAGCACCCTGATTAGAGAAGCAGTTCTCTCGAATTCTTGAAAGCAAGAGAATAGGTCTCTGTTTAGCCATCTCTCTCTATTTTTCAGCCTCTGCCTATGCGCGTGTGTGTCTCTCTGTGTACCCCTTGTGGGCTATTTATATAGAGAGAGCAGGGTATAATTGTCCCTTGAAAAATCTGAAAAACAGATTGAGTCAATCTGTTTAAATCTAGAAAGTAGCCTTGCTGCAAGACTAGAATCAGCTTCTGCGAAGCTAGGATAGCAGGTAGGTCGATCTCCTGATCTGTTTTGATTCTTTCCAAATACTGAAAGATCTCCCCCTGTGTTGGCCCAAAAGGTTACACTCTCCATTTGTTTTTGGTTTTGATGATGACAAACCAATATGAGCTATTTGGTACTAATAAGTTTATTAAGATGAGTTTCAGGTTTGTACAAATTTTGGAGGCCATTACTTGCTATTGCAACATCTTCTAGGTTCATGAAGCTATGAAGGCATAGTGCACATCAAGGAAGGATCATAGAAGAAGAAGGCTCTAGCAAGGATAGCATGGCTCAAAGATTGTGAAGATTGCTATGCATACTTTATTTTTAGTTTTATAGTTTAGAAGTTTGTTAAGAATAGTGGATAGGTTTGAAGCTCTATCACACACGCTTTTACGCACATGCCCATTCCAAAATAATTTCTTATAAATTATACAAAAATATTTTGCCTACAAATTTTTGCCTACAGATACATCTTTATATTTTATACTATTCCCCTGTTCAAAGTATTTTTGATAAATCAAAATCCTCTTTGTTTTCTTTTCTAAAATTGATTTTTGACCTGATCCGGTCGACCGGGGCAGTCGACCGAGTCTGTGTCAGTCTGGTCCGGTCGACCGGACCAGTCGACCGAGGTCTGACAGATGCACGTATCCGTGTGCATGTCTGTCGGTCGACCGACACGGTCGACCGGACTATAGTTTTTTGCTCTCTGGTTTTTCCGGTCGACCGGGTCGGTCGACCGAATGCCTGTAACGGTCAAAATTTTTGAACTAGCGGTCGACCGCACCGGTCGACCGAGCTAGCCGTTGAACAGTAACGTGCAGTTTTTTAAAGAGCTGTTTATTTTTGTCTTTTTGTGTTTAAAATTAGTTTAATTAATATATTCTGAACTAATTGCCTCCTAAACTTCAGTAATTATGTTTATATCCCTAAACCCTAGCCCTCTCCTATAAATAGGGGTGTTTGGGGAGAGATTTGTTACAACTATTATTGCTACAAAATTCAAAAGTTTAAGGCTTTCAAAGTTCTTGGTTTTTGTGCTAAATTCTCTCAATTTTCTGAAGGGTTTTCAAAAGTTTTTCTCTGATTTCAATTTCTTTCCTTACACACAAAAGAGCTTCAATTCTACTCATTATTCTCTAAGGACCTTTGTAAGGGAAGAGATTTTTGAAAGAGAGAGTTTGTGGTCTGTGACTACTCAGAGATTCTTGTGATTGTAATTGTGGAGTTGGGTACTCCGGTTGTAATTGTTCTTTGTGATAGTGGAAGTAGCTAGAATCCTTCTGGGGAAGGCGGGGAGTAGAGCTGGGTGCTCGAACCTCGATAACATATCCTTGTGTTTGCGATTGGTTTACTTTCTTGCACTCTTTACTTTACTATACTTGCTCTTATTCTTGCTCATCATAATCATTGTCATATTTACTTGCTTGCATTCATCTTGAGAATCTTGATTGGTAATTGTTGTAGCTTTAAATTTTTTTTTGCCCTTTGATTAGCATTGTCACCTATTCACCCCCCCCTCTAGGTGACTTTTCAATTGGTATCAGAGCTTGGACTCTAGGTTTTGGCTTAACATCCTTAGAGAGATCCTTAAAACTTGCTAATCAACATTTTCATTTCATTCATTCATTCACTAGTAAACATGGCCGACAACATTAAATCCCCACCTAATTTGATGGCCTAAATTCCCAATTTGGAAGGTTAGGATGACTATATTTTTGCAATCTTTGGGTAGCTTAGTAGCCAAGTCCTTGACCAAACCCTATGAAGCACCCGATGGTGATGAGAGCACTTGGACCGACCTTGACTTTAAACTATATGAGGCTAACTCCAAGGCCCAAAACTCCCTATTAACCGCCTTGAATGAGGATGACCTTACACGGGTAATTCATTGCCAATCCCCTATGAGATTTGGCAACACTTATTGGTCACACGCAGAGGGGACTTCACAAGTCAAGAGAGCTAAGATAGATCTCTTGAGGTCCCAATATGAGTCATTTAAAATGCTTGATGATGAGTCTATTGATAGTATGGCTACAAGGTTTACTAAAATCACTAATGGTCTTTCTTCCTTAGGTGATGACATCTCCAACGATCAAAAGGTGCGGAAAGTAATTCGGGCTCTTCCTTCATCATGGGAGATCAAGGCCACCACCTTGAAGGAGTTGAACGACAAGGACGAGATGGACCTCATTAGTCTCATTGGGAACCTAAAGACCCATGAGATGGAGAAGAAGGCAAGAGAAGAGGCCACTACTTCAAAGAAGAAACCATAGCCTTCAAGACTTCATCCACTAATGATGACGATGAAGATGACGAAGAAGAAGATGAGGAGCTTACTCTACTTGTTCGCAACGTCAAGAGGATGTACCGGAAGAACAAGCTCAACTTCCGGAGAAAATTTGAAGGCAAAGAGAGCGGAGGATCATATGCTACAATTGCCGCAAACCCGGACATATCATGGCGGATTGTCCGGAGTTCAAAAAGAAAATGACTTCCTCCTTCAAGCCAAAGAAGCCGGAGGAAAAGAAAGCTTACAAAGCTACGTGGGATTCGGAAAGCGAGTCCGAAGAGGAGGTGGATCAAGCTAATATGTGTTTCATGGCAAACACACCCAAGGTAACTCCTCAATCCCTTGATGATGAAGATGATGATGTAAGTAAGGAAGTTCTAGTGCATGCTTTTGTAGAACTTTCTGAAACTTATGATAACAAGAAACTTGAATGTATAAAATTACAAAAGAAGTTGCTTTTCTTAGAATGAACTTGCTATGGTTTCTAAAGAAAAGGATAATATTTCTTCTAATCTCATTTCTATACAAAAAGAATTAATGCCTACAAAGTTTCTTGTAAAGCAAAATCTCCTATTATTGATGAAAAAGAAATTTCTTCCTTTAAATCAAAAATGAATGATTTTGAAAAATTTTAAATGATTGTGCTTTTAAATACCAACTTGAAACATGTGAGAAATAGTTTTCTAACAAAGTTCACATGCATAACACTTCACAAGCTAAGAATTCTCATGCTCACACCACTCATGCTAAAGTTTCTCATGCTCACAAATCACACACTCACTATGCTTTTAAATATGGTAGAGTGTATAGATGCACATATTGTGGTAAAAATGGACATTTAGCTAAGTTTTGCTATGATCAACTAAATAGAACAAATAATCTGTTTGGGTTCATGACACTACCCTAGAGGACCCAAGAAAATGTGGGTACCAAAATCAAGTCTTAAATTGTTTGATGTAGGTACACACCAAAGCTCCAAGACGTAGGAGCGGTGGTACCTTGATAGTGGTTGTTTCAAGACACATGACATGGGACATCACAACTCAACACACTCACAACCTATCAAGGTACATGGAAGGTGGCACCGTCACCTACGGGGATGACTCCAGAACTATCATCGGTATAGGTAACATTCAAATTGGTGCATCTCTTATTATTGAGAAGTGTGTTTTAGTAGATGGTTTAAAACATAATTTGCTTAGCATTAGTCAACTTTGTGACCGTGGACTTAAAGTTATTTTTGATGATATTTCTTGCAAGATTTTTGATGTTAAATCTGATGTTGTATTCTCACCGGTTTTCGTGATAATAATGTTTATATTATTGACATGCTCAATTTAGATTGTTCTACTAAATGCTTGAATGCTTTTGATGAAAATTCTTGGCTTTGGCATAGAAGACTAGGACATGCATCTTTTGACCATATTTCTAGGATTAATCAAAGGAATTGGTGAAGGGTATACCTTACTTGAATTTTGAGAAAGACCGCATTTGTGGTGCGTGCCAACTTGGGAAACAAACCAAGTCTTCCTTCAAACCAATCAAGGATATCATGTCAACTAGGCCTTTAGAATTAATTCATATGGATCTTTTTGGACCAACTAAAACTAAGAGTTTAAATGGAAGTAGATTTGCATTTGTTTTGGTGATGATTTCTCTCGTTTTAACTGGGTTTTCTTTTTTGCAAAATAAAGATCAAACTTTTTCTCATTTTAAGATTTTTCGAAAAAGAGTTGAAAAAGAAAAGGGTTTTCCGATTTTGAGAATAAGGAGTGATAGAGGTGGTGAGTTTATTAACCAACTCTTCATGACTTATTGTGATGAAAAGGGAATTAAGCATGAAATGTCTTGTCCTAGAACTCCACAACAAAATGGAGTTGTAGAAAGGAAAAATAGAACACTTCAAGAGATGGCTAGGACAATGATAGTGAGTATGACCTCCCTCAATATTTATGGGCCGAGGCCGTAAACACCGCATGCTATATATCGAATCGTATTTATTTATGCAAAAATTCTTCAAAAACTTCTTTTGAAATGTATCATTCTAGAAAACCAAATGTTGCATATTTCAAAGTTTTTGGATGCAAGTGTTTTGTTTTAAATACTAAGGATAATTTGGGTAAATTTGATGCTAAGGCTTATGAAGCTATCTTTGTTAGATATTCTTCTTGAAAAGTCACCTAGAGGGGGGGTGAATAGGTGACAATGCTAATCTATGAACTAAATGCGGAATTTAAAAACTTAATGCAATTACACTCAAGTGCTATCAACAAGTGATGCACACAACCAAGCCAAGCAAATATGAATGAGCAATGTAAATAATGCAAGGCACAAAGTAAAGAGAGAGTAGAGAGAGAGCCAATGGATCAAGCGCAAACACAAAGATATGTTATCGAGGTTCGAGCACCCAGCTCTACATCCCCGCCTTCGACACACGAAGGATTTCCACTAGCTCGTCCACCTAGGACCCTTTACAAGGAGTACCCAACACTCCTCTCTTTACAACCTCCTCCCTGAGGCAAACTCCAACAATCACAACCTCCTCCTTGAGGCAAATTCCAAACCAATACAACAAACTCCCAATCACCAACCAATACAAGGATCACCTCTCAACTAGAGGGATACAACCCAAAGCACAAAGTTAAGAAAAGATTGGTTACAACTTGGTGGTCACAACAACAACCACAAACAACTTCTTCTTCCACGCAAATAACCTATAGATATAGATAGTAGATTTTTAGCTCAAGTGTGGAGAAAACCAAGGGATATGAAACCAGCAACTCAAAGAAAACCTTTGGGAAACAAATGAAATCAAGATATAGAAGTTCAAACAAAAGCTTTTCCCAAAATCCCTTTTCTTTGGTTTTTCAAACCCTAATCAAAAACACAAAAGATTGTTCACTTTGAATCCAAAAACCTATTTTTTTTCTTGCAGCAAAAACACCAGAGAGATAGAAAATTTTAGCCCAAAAATTCTTAGAGAAAAACTCTCTCAAATGGGGTATTTATAGGCAATTTAGAAAACTAGCCGTTTACATAACTTTTGCCAGAATAGCCTTCCCGGTCGACCGGCCCGGTCGACCGCCCAACGGTCAAATTCTGAACCGTTATGGCTACCGGTCGACCGCCTCGGTCGACCGAGAATTCCTGAGAGCCAACAGTTCTCCGTCGGTCGACCGCTTCGGTCGACCGGATACAGAGTCAGCCGGCGTGCACGTATCCGTGCACGTCGGTCGACCGGAACGGTCGACTGGCTTCTTTGGTGCGGTCGACCGTACCAGTCGACCGGCCAAGCCTGGCA
Organism: Agave tequilana; assembly: GCA_038442645.1. Classification (NCBI taxonomy): domain Eukaryota; kingdom Viridiplantae; phylum Streptophyta; class Magnoliopsida; order Asparagales; family Asparagaceae; genus Agave; species Agave tequilana. The sequence goes on along the minus strand of JAVJIF010009538.1, from coordinate 40,493 downwards.
GACAAAAATCAGGTCTGAAATCTGGGGAAAAAATATTATAATAAATCCCACAAAATCTCTAAAATTCCACAAAAATAGTTTTATCATTTTATATTGAAATACAAACTTGTGTTAAAAATCCTAACACAAATTTCAAACATATTTGACTATTTTTGTGTCATAGAAATTTTGCCAAAAACCAAAAACCGTATTTTCTAAAACCTTGTATTTTGAATAGAAAATACACATTGTCTAAAACTTATCCATGATACAAAAATATGATATTTAAACACTTTGAAGCATATTGTATATGAATAGAAATTCAATATACAAGAAACATATATATATCATGATTTTTGTCATTAAGTCCAAAAATATGTTTTGTTATAAATACCAAAACATAAAACACATGGAATAGATTATCAAACAAAGTTTGTCTAAACAATTGAAGCATGCATGTATATAGAACAAATCTAATATACATAAACCATGTAAACTTGTTTTGATAAAAAATCTATTCATGAAAACCAAGATCGGTTAAACCTAAAACCGAAAATCAAAACATGAAAGGTGTGTGTGTTGTGAACTTGAGCTTATCATACTATTCTAATCTTTACAATTAGGATCTAAACCCAAACTAAAACTATGGATACCTAAGTCTTCTTGTAGAGCGCAATCTCCAAGTCGACTCGATCCAAAAACTCTTGATTCACCGAGCAAGTGCAATGTATGATCTTTGATGTGCGGGCTCTTGAATCAACATGTGCAAGCTTCCAATACATCTTGTTGAAGCTAAACACCAACTAATATCTTGATTAATAAACTGAAACTAAAATCACAAGATAATTAGTACACATAACTACATGAGTTAATCATCATCAAAACTAGAGTGAAAGGCCTTTGGGCCAACACTTCTACTAGCAAAGCATATAGAGTTTTCAATAGATCTACACTTACCATAGAAGAATCCATGCATGTTAAATTTGAAGAATCTAATGTGGTTGTTGAGAATGTTGTAGAGATTGAACCATTAGGTGAAGACATGGAGAGACTATCCTTGAAGGACTCACCCGCTCAAGAAGAAAAGCTAGATCCTATTGGTGAAGTTCAAGAGGATAAGGAGGAAAGCTCTCAACCGCTTCCTAAAGCTTGGAGATACGCTACAAATCATCCGAAGGAGCTCATCTTGGGTGATGCATCTAGAGGAGTCACTACGCGCTCCAAACTCCATGACCTATGTGGTAACTTTGCTTTCATTTCTCGCTTTGAACCCAAAGGCATTCTCGAAGCCGAGATGGACCCATATTGGTTGCTTGCCATGCAAGAGGAACTCAATCAATTTGAGCGCAACCAAGTTTGGCACCTTGTTCCTAAGCCCCACGATAGACCAATAATTGGTACTAAGTGGATCTTTAGAAACAAGATGGATGAGTCCGGAAATGTCATTAGGAATAAAGCTAGGTTAGTGGCCCAAGGTTACACTCAAGTTGAAGGAATTGACTTTGAGAGACCTTTGCACCCGTAGCACGGCTTGAAGCCATACGGATGACACTAGCTTTTGCATGTTTTAAAAATTTTAAACTTTTTCAAATGGATGTAAAAAGTGCATTTTTAAATGGTTTTATTAATGAAGAAGTTTATGTTGCTCAATCTCCCGGTTTTGTTGATCATGTTCATCCCGATTTTGTTTTTAAACTTGATAAAGCTTTGTATGGATTGAAACAAGCTCCAAGAGCTTGGTATGAAAGGCTTTCTAGTTTTCTCATTTCAAATGATTTTGTTAAAGGCAAAGTAGACACAACTCTTTTTACTAAGCATGTTGATAATGATATTTTAATTGTGCAAATTTATGTTGATGATATAATTTTTGGATCTACTAATGAGCTTTTGTGCAAGGAGTTTGAAAAGGTAATGCAACTAGAATTTGAAATGTCTTCCATGGGTGAGCTAAATTTCTTTCTTGGACTCCAAATCAAGCAATTGCAAGACGGAACCTTCATTAACCAAGCCAAGTACGCAAAGGAGCTAGTAAAGAAGTTTGGGCTTGAAGGATCAAAGGCTTGCAACACTCCAATGGCAACTACAACCAAGCTTGATAAGGACGAACAAGGTAAAAATGTTGATATTAAATTATATAGAAGCATGATAGGAAGTCTTTTATTTAACGGCAAGTAGGCCGGATATCATGTTTAGTGTGTGTCTTTGTGCTAGATTTCAATCGTGTCCTAAAGAGTCTCATCTTATTGTGGTAAAACGCATTATTCGTTATATTAAGGGCACTATTGGAATGGGTCTTTGGTATCCGAAAACTATAGATTTTTCAATGACTAGTTATTCGGATGCCGACTATGCGGGTTGTAGAGTAGATAGAAAGAGTACTAGTGGGACATGTCAATTTCTTGGTAATTGTCTTGTTTCATGGTCCTCTAGGAAACAAAATTCCGTAGCTCTCTCAACCGCCGAGGCGGAGTATGTTGCCGCGGGGCTTGTTGTGCACAAGTCCTTTGGATGAAACATACTCTCCTTGATTTTGATTTGCACTTTGATCATATAAAAATATTTTGTGATAATACTAGTACTATACACATGACCAAAATGCAAATCAACATAGTAAGACCAAGCACATTGAGATTAGATATCACTTTCTTAGAGATCATTTTGAGAAAGGTGATATAGATATTGATTATGTTTCCACGGATTTACAACTAGCCGATATTTTCACTAAACCTCTTGATTTTGTTAGATTTTCGTTTATTTGTGGAGAACTTAATGTTTGTATTATTGAATAGACATGTTTTTCATAACCCTTTTTGATGTATGACAAAGGGGGAGAATAAGTTTACATGGACAAAAATAAGTTCATTTGGTCTTGGTTCCATATGAATTTATATGTTTTGGTTTTAATAAGTTTTGATATGAGTTTTGTGTTTTATGAAATTGAGAAATCTTGTATTTTGTTTCTATTGGTATTGTTTCAATTTGGTTTTATTTGATATCTTTTCTATGAATTCTTGTGTTTTAAAGTTAAATAATATAGCACAATTTGAGGGGGAGTTTTCTCCTCCCCTATATTTTTGTTTATAGCCTATTTGTTTTGTCATCATCAAAAAGGGGGAGATTGTTGGCCCAAAAGGTTACACTCTCCATTTGTTTTTGGTTTTGATGATGACAAACCAAATATGAGCTATTTGGTACTAATAAGTTTATTAAGATGAGTTTCAGGTTTGTACAAATTTTGGAGGCCATTACTTGCTATTGCAACATCTTCTAGGTTCATGAAGCTATGAAGGCATAGTGCACATCAAGGAAGGATCATAGAAGAAGAAGGCTCTAGCAAGGATAGCATGGCTCAAAGATTGTGAAGATTGCTATGCATACTTTATTTTTAGTTTTATAGTTTAGAAGTTTGTTAAAGAATAGTGGATAGGTTTGAAGCTCTATCACACACGCTTTTACGCACATGCCCATTCCAAAATAATTTCTTATAAATTATACAAAAATATTTTGCCTACAAATTTTTGCCTACAGATACATCTTTATATTTTATACTATTCCCTGTTCAAAAGTATTTTTGATAAAATCAAAATCCTCTTTGTTTTCTTTTCTAAATTGATTTTTGACCTGATCCGGTCGACCGGGGCAGTCGACCGAGTCTGTGTCAGTCTGGTCCGGTCGACCGGACCAGTCGACCGAGGTTCTGGCAGATGCACGTATCCGTGTGCATGTCTGTCGGTCGACCGACACGGTCGACCGACTATAGTTTTTGCTCTCTGGTTTTTTCGGTCGACCGGGTCAGTGGACCGAATGCTTGTAACGTCAAAATTTTTGAACTAGCGGTCGACCGCACCGGTCGACCGAGCTAGCCGTTGAACAGTAACGGGCAGTTTTTTAAAGAGCTGTTTATTTTTGTCTTTTTGTGTTTAAAATTAGTTTAATTAATATATTCTGAACTAATTGCCTCCTAAACTTCAGTAATTATGTTTTATCCCTAAACCCTAGCCCTCTCCTATAAATAGGGGTGTTTGGGGAGAGATTTGTTACAACTATTATTGCTACAAAATTCAAAAGTTTAAGGCTTTCAAAAGTTCTTGGTTTTTGTGCTAAATTCTCTCAATTTTCTGAAGGGTTTTCAAAAGCTTTTCTCTGATTTCAATTTCTTTTCCTTACACACAAAAGAGCTTCAATTCTACTCATTATTCTCTAAGGACCTTTGTAAGGGAAGAGATTTTTGAAAGAGAGAGTTTGTGGTCTTGTGACTACTCAGAGATTCTTGTGATTGTAATTGTGGAGTTGGGTACTCCGGTAGTAATTGTTCTTTGTGATAGTGGAAGTAGCTAGAATCCTTCTAGGGAAGGCGGGGAGTAGAGCTGGGTGCTCGAACCTCGATAACATATCCTTGTGTTTGCGATTGGTTTACTTTCTTGCACTCTTTACTTTACTATACTTGCTCTTATTCTTGCTCATCATAATCATTGTCATATTTACTTGCTTGCATTCATCTTGAGAATCTTGATTGGTAATTGTTGTAGCTTAAATTTTTTTTTCCCCTTTGATTAGCATTGTCACTATTCACCCCCCCTCTAGGTGACTTTTCACCCTGATCTTTGTTGGCCCAAGAGGTTACACTCTCTTGTTTTGTGTTTTGATGATGACAAACCAAATAAGAGCTATTTGGTACTAATGAATTTGTTCAAGATAAGTTTCAGGTTTTGTACCATGTTTGGAGACCATTGGCTTAGCTTTTGCAAGAACTTCTAAGTTTCACATAGCAAGGAAGGCAAATTGCACAATCAAGGAAGAATCATAGAAGAGAAGGCACAAGCAAGGCATTGGATGGCTTAAAGACTTGAAGATTGCTCAAAGAGTATTTAATCATTGTATTTTTAGTTTTATAGTTTGTTAAAGAATAGTGGATAGGTTTGAAGCTCTATCACACACGTTTTTGCGCACATGTTTATTCCAAAATGTTTTCTTATAATTTATATAAAAACTTTTTGTTTACAAGATTTGGCCTACAGATATATATTTGTGTTTTATACAAATCTATGTTCAAAACTATTTTTATCAAAATCAAAATCCCCTTTTATTTTCTCTTTAAAATCCTGATTTTTGACCTGAGCTAGTCGACCGAACGGTCGACCGGACCTATGACAGGTTTGGCCGGTCGACCGTCCCAGTCGACCGTGGCTCTGGCTGTGCACGTATCTGTGTGCACGTTGTATCGGTCGACCGACCGGTCGACCGACTGTAAGCAACTTTGCTCTCGGTTAGATTGGGTCGACCGGGCGGTCGACCGCTGGCCTGCAACGGTCACATTTTTGAACTTGCGGTCGACCGACCGGTCGACCGACAGAGCCGTTTGAACAGTAACGGACATTTTTTTTCTAAGCTGTTTATTTTTGTCTTTTTCTTACTTAAGTGAGTTTAAATGACTTGTTTTGGGTTTAATACATTCTGATTAGCCTTAAAAATGTTTTATCTTCTAACCCTAGCCCTCTCCTATAAATAGGGTGTGTTTGGGGAGAGATTGGTTCACCTAATTATTACAAGAAAAATTTAAATTTTAAGGCATTCAAAAGAGCTTGGTTTCTTGGTTTTTGTGCTGAAATTCTCTCTCATTTTCTGAAGTGTTTTCAAGAATTCTCTGATTTCATTTTCTTTTCTCTTTACACACAAGAGCTTCATTCCTACTCATTGTTCTCTAAGGACCTTTTGTAAGGGAAGAGACAATTGAAAGAGAGAGTTTGTGGTCTTTTGACTACTCAGAATTTCCTTGTACTTGAGATTGTGGAGTTGGGTACTCCATTGTATTTGTGATCTTTGTGATAGTGGAAGTAGCTAGAATCTTTCTGGGGAAGGCGGGGAGTAGAGCTGGGTGCTCGAACCTCGATAACATATCTTTGTGTTTGCGATTGGTTTACTTTTCCTTGTCATTACTTATTGCTTGAGATTGTCATTGCCATATTCATTTTCATTCATATTGTCAATCATTATCCCATACAACAAGGTTGCATTGCGCACCTCTAACTCATTTTACGAGGAAGCCGGAGGAAGGAGTTCAGAGCCCTTAATAGGGAATTCGGCTCTTAGTCTTGTTTTGGGAGATTGTTGCATTACATTTGCATCATAATTTTTAAATTGCTCATTGATTAGCATCATCACCTATTCACCCCCCCTCTAGGTGATTTTCAATTGGTATCAGAGCTAGGACTCTAGGTTTTGGCTTAACATCCATAGAGAGATCCTTAAAATTTGCTAATCAACATTTCTCATTTCATTCATTCATCACTAGTAAACATGGCCGATAACATTAAATCCCCACCTAAATTTGATGGACTCAACTTCCCTATTTGGAAGGTTAGGATGACTATCTTTTTGCAATCATTAGGTAGTTTAGTGGCTAAGTCCTTGACCAAATCCTATGTAGCACCCGATAGTGATGAGAGCACATGGACCGACTTCAACTTTAGAGAATATGAGGCTAACTCCAAGGCCCAAAACTCCCTTTTAACCGCCTTGAATGAGGATGACCTTACACGGGTAATTCATTGCCAATCTGCCTATGAGATTTGGCAACACTTATTGGTCACACATGAAGGGACTTCACAAGTCAAGAGAGCTAAGATAGATCTCTTGAGGTCTCAATATGAATCATTTAAAATGCTTGATGATGAATCTATTGATTGTATGATTACTAGATTCACTAAAATCACCAATGGTCTTTCTTCCTTAGGTGACGTCATCTCCAACGATCAAAAGGTGCGCAAAGTGATTCGGGCTCTTCCTCCATCTTGGGAGATAAAGGCCACCACCTTGAAGGAATTGAACGACAAAGATGAGATGGACATCATTAGTCTTATTGGGAACCTAAAGACCCATGAGATGGAGAAGAAAGCAAGAGAAGAGGCCGCTCCAACAAAGAAGAAGTCCTTAGCATTCAAGTCTTCATCCACTCTTGAAGACGATGAAGAAGATGAAGAAGAAGATGAGGAGCTCTCCCTCCTTGTGCGAAATGTCAAAAGGATGTACCGGAGGAACAAGCTCAACTTCCGGAGAAAATTTGAAGGTAAAGAGGAGAGGAAAATTATATGCTATAATTGCCGAAAGCCCGGACACATCATGGAGGATTGCCTGGAGTTCAAGAAGAAGATGACCTCCTCCTTCAAGCCAAAGAAATCGGAAGAAAAGAAAGCGTACAAGGCAACTTGGGATTCGGAAAGCGAGTCCGAGAAAGAGGCGGATGTAGCAAATATGTGTTTCATGGCAAACACACCTAAGGTAACCCCTCAACCCCTTGATGATGAAGATGATGAATTAAGTAAGGAAGTTCTTATACATGCTTTTGTTAAACTTTCTGAAACTTATGATAACAAGAAAATTGAATGCTTTAAATTGCAAAAAGAAGTTGCTTTTCTCAAAAATCAACTTGCTATGGTTTCTAAAGAAAAGGATGACATTTCTTCTAATCTCACTTCTATTCAAAATGAGTTTAATGCCTACAAGGTTTCTTGTAAGGCTAAATTTCCTATTGTTGATGAAAAAGAAATTTCTTCTTTAAAAATCAAAATAGTTGATTTCGAGAAAGTTTTGAAAGATTGTGCTTTTAACACTAAGAAACTTGAGGAAAAATTTTCTAAAAAGCACACATTGCATGCTAAGATTTCTCATGCTCACACTACACCTAACACTTCTCATGCTCACAAAGCTCATGCTCACAAATCACACACCCATTATGCTTTTGAATATGGTAGAGTATATAGATGCACATATTGTGGTAAAAATGGACATTTAGCTAAGTTTTGTTATGATCAATTAAATAGATCCAATAATCTTGTTTGGGTTCATGGCTCTAACCCTCAAGGACCCAAGAAAATGTGGGTACCAAAATCAAGTCCTAAATTGTTTGATGTAGGTACACACCAAGGCTCCAAGACGTAGGGAGCGGTGGTACCTTGATAGTGGTTGTTCAAGACACATGACGTGGGATATCAACAACTTTACAACCCTATCAAGGTACATGGAAGGTGGCTCCGTCACCTTCGGGGATGACTCCAAAGGAACTATCATCGGTATAGGTAACATTCAAATTGGTGCATCTCCTATTATTGAGAATGTTGTTTTAGTTGAAGGTTTGAAACATAATTTGCTTAGTATTAGTCAATTTTGTGATCGTGGACTTAAAGTTGTTTTTGATGATACTTCTTGCAAGATTTTTGATATTAAATCCAATGATTGTATTCTTACCGGTTTTCGTGATGATAATGTTTATATCATTGACATGCTTAATGTTGAGTGTTCTACTAAATGCTTAAATGCTTTTGATGAAAATTCTTGGCTTTGGCATAGAAGATTAGGACATGCATCTTTTGACCATCTTTCTAGGATTAATTCAAAGGAATTGGTGAAGGGTATACCTTACTTGAAGTTTGAGAAAGACCGCATTTGTGGTGCGTGCCAACTTGGGAAACAAACCAAGTCTTCCTTCAAACCAATCAAGGATATCATGTCAACTAGGCCTTTAGAATTAATTCATATGGATCTTTTTGGACCTACTAAAACTAAGAGTTTAAATGGTAGTAGATATGCATATGTTTTGGTTGATGATTTTTCCCGTTTCACTTGGGTTTTCTTTTTGGAACACAAAGACCAAACCTTTTCTCATTTTAAGATTTTTCGAAAAAGGGTTGAAAAAGAAAAAGGTTTTCCGATTTTGAAAATAAGGAGTGATAGAGGTGGTGAGTTTGTGAACCAACTCTTCATGACTTATTGTGATGAAAAGGGAATTAAGCATGAAATGTCTTGTCCTAGAACTCCACAACAAAATGGAGTTGTAGAAAGGAAAAATAGAACACTTCAAGAGATGGCTAGGACAATGATAAGTGAATACGACCTCCCTCAATATTTATGGGCCGAGGCCGTAAACACCGCATGCTATATATCTAACCGTATTTATTTGTGTAAAAATTCTTCCAAAACATCTTTTGAAATGTATCATTCTAGAAAACCTAATGTTGCTTATTTCAAAGTTTTTGGATGCAAATGTTTTGTTTTGAATACTAAAGAGAATTTGGGTAAATTTGATGCTAAGGCTTATGAAGCAATTTTTGTTGGATATTCTACAACTAGTAAAGCTTATAGAGTATTCATTAGATCTTCACGTACCATTGAAGAATCCATGCATGTTAAGTTTGAAGAATCTAATGTGTTTGTTGAGAATGTTGTAGAGATTGAACCATTAGGTGAAGACATGGAGAGACTATCCTTGAAGGACTCACCCGCTCAAGAAGAAAAGCTAGATTCAATTGGTGAAGTTCAAGAGGATAAAGAGGAAAGCTCTCAACCGCTTCCTAAAGCTTGGAGATACGCTACAAATCATCCTAAGGAGCTCATCTTGGGTGATGCATCTAAAGGAGTCACAACGCGCTCCAAACTCCATGACCTATGTGGTAACTTTGCTTTCATTTCTCATTTTGAACCCAAAGGCATTCTCGAAGCCGAGACGGACCCATATTGGTTGCTTGCCATGCAAGAGGAACTCAATCAATTTGAGCGCAACTAAGTTTGGCACCTTGTTCCTAAACCCCACGATAGACCAATAATTGGTACTAAGTGGATCTTTAGAAACAAGATGGATGAGTCCGGAAATGTCATTAGGAATAAAGCTAGGTTAGTGGCCCAAGGTTACACTCAAGTTGAAGGAATTGACTTTGAGGAGACCTTTGCACCCGTAGCACGGCTTGAAGCCATACGGATGACACTAGCTTTTGCATCTTTCAAAAATTTTAAACTTTTTCAAATGGATGTGAAAAGTGCATTTTTGAATGGTTTTATTAATGAAGAAGTTTATGTTTCTCAACCTCCCAGTTTTATTGATCATGTTCATCCCGATTTTGTTTTTAAACTTGATAAAGCTTTGTATGGATTGAAACAAGCTCCAAGAGCTTGGTATGAAAGGCTTTCTAGTTTTCTTATTTCAAATGATTTTATTAAAGGCAAAGTAGACACAACTCTCTTTACTAAGCATATTGATAATGACATTTTAATTGTGCAAATTTATGTTGATGATATAATTTTTGGTTCTACTAATGAGCTTTTGTGCAAGGATTTTGAAAAGGTCATGCAACTTGAATTTGAAATGTCTTCAATGGGTGAGCTTAATTTCTTCCTTGGACTCCAAATCAAGCAATTGCAAGACGGAACCTTCATTAGCCAAGCCAAGTATGCAAAGGAGCTAGTAAAGAAGTTTGGGCTTGAAGGATCAAAGGCTTGCAACACTCCAATGGCAACTACAACCAAGCTTGATAAGGATGATCAAGGTAAAAATGTTGATATTAAATTATATAGAAGCATGATAGGAAGTCTTTTATATTTAACGGCAAGTAGGCCGGATATCATGTTTAGTGTGTGTCTTTGTGCTAGATTTCAATCGTGTCCTAAAGAGTCTCATCTTATTGCGGTAAAACGCATTATTCGTTATATTAAGGGCACTATTGGAATGGGTCTTTGGTATCCGAAAACTAGAGATTTTTCAATGACTAGCTATTCGGATGCCGACTATGCGGGTTGTAGAGTTGATAGAAAGAGTACTAGTGGGACATGTCAATTTCTTGGTAATTGTCTTGTTTCATGGTCCTCTAGGAAACAAAATTCCGTAGCACTCTCAACCGCCGAGGTGGAGTATGTTGCCACAGGGGCTTGTTGTGCACAAGTCCTTTGGATGAAACATACTCTCCTTGATTTTGATTTGCATTTTGATCATATAAAAATATTTTGTGATAATACTAGTACTATACACATGACTAAGAATGCAAATCAACATAGTAAGACCAAGCACATTGAGATTAGATATCACTTTCTTAGAGATCATTTTGAGAAAGGAGATATAGATATTGATTATGTTTCCACGGATTTACAACTAGCCGATATTTTCACTAAACCACTTGATTTTGCTAGATTTTCGTTTATTTGTGGAGAACTTAATGTTTGTGTTATTGATTAAACATGTTTTTCATAACCCTTTTTGATGTATGACAAAAAGGGGGAGAATAAGTTTACATGGGACAAAAATAAGTTCATTTGGTCTTGGTTCCATATGAATTTATATGTTTTGGTTTTTATGAGTTTTATGAGTTTTTGTTATGAGTCTTGTGTTTTATGAGAACTCTTGTATTTTGTGTTTTATTAGTATTGTTTCAATTTGGTTTCAATTGGCATCAAAAGTATGGTTTTTGGGTTTTTAATTTAATAAATTCTTGTGTTTTTCATATAGCATAATTTGAGGGGAGTCTTCTCCTCCCCCATATTTTTGTCTATAGCCTATTTGTTTTGTCATCATCAAAAGGGGGAGATTGTTGGCCCAAGAGGTTACACTCTCTTATTTTGTGTTTTGATGATGACAAACCAAATAAGAGCTATTTGGTACTAATGAATTTGTTCAAAATAAGTTTCAGGTTTTGTACCATGTTTGGAGACCATTGGCTTAGCTTTTGCAAGAACTTCTAAGTTTCACATAGCAAGGAAGGCAAATTGCACAATCAAGGAAGAATCATAGAAGAGAAGGCACAAGCAAGGCATTGGATGGCTCAAAGACTTGAAGATTGCTCAAAGAGTATTTAATCATTGTATTTTTAGTTTTATAGTTTGTTAAAGAATAGTGGATAGGTTTGAAGCTCTATCACACACGTTTTTGCGCACATGTTTATTCCAAAATGTTTTCTTATAATTTATACAAAAACTTTTTATTTACAAGATTTGGCCTACAGATATATATTTGTGTTTTATACAAATCTATGTTCAAAACTATTTTTATCAAAATCAAAATCCCCTTTTATTTTCTCTTTAAAATCCTGATTTTTGACCTGAGCCAGTCGACCGAACGGTCGACCGGACCTATGACAGGTTTGGCCGGTCGACCGTCCCAGTCGACCGTGGCTCTGGCTGTGCACGTATCTGTGTGCACGTTGTATCGGTCGACCGACCGTCGACCGACTGTAAGCAACTTTGCTCTCGGTTAGATTGGGTCGACCGGGCGGTCGACCGCTGGCCTGCAACGGTCACATTTTTGAACTTGCGGTCGACCGACCGGTCGACCGACAGAGCCGTTTGAACAGTAACGGGCATTTTTTTCTGAGCTGTTTATTTTTGTCTTTTTCTTACTTAAGTGAGTTTAAATGACTTGTTTTGGCTTTAATACATTCTGATTAGCCTTAAAAATATTTTATCTTCTAACCCTAGCCCTCTCCTATAAATAGGGGTGTTTGGGGAGAGATTGGTTCACCTAATTATTACAAGAAAAATTCAAAATTTAAGGCATTCAAAAGAGCTTGGTTTCTTGGTTTTTGTGCTGAAATTCTCTCTCATTTTCTGAAGTGTTTTCAAGAATTCTCTGATTTCATTTTCTTTTCTCTTTACACACAAAAGCTTCATTCCTACTCATTGTTCTCTAAGGACCTTTCGTAAGGGAAGAGACAATTGAAAGAGAGAGTTTGTGGTCTTTTGACTACTCAGAATTTCCTTGTACTTGAGATTGTGGAGTTGGGTACTCCATTGTATTTGTGATCTTTGTGATAGTGGAAGTAGCTAGAATCCTTCTGGGGAAGGCGGGGAGTAGAGCTGGGTGCTCGAACCTCGATAACATATCTTTGTGTTTGCGATTGGTTTACTTTTCCTTGTCATTACTTATTGCTTGAGATTGTCATTGCCATATTCATTTTCATTCATATTGTCAATCATTATCCCATACAACAAGGTTGCATTGCGCACCTCTAACTCATTTTACGAGGAAGCCGGAGGAAGGAGTTCAGAGCCCTTAATAGGGAATTCGGCTCTTAGTCTTGTTTTGGGAGATTGTTGCATTACATTTGCATCATAATTTTTAAATTGCTCATTGATTAGCATCATCACCTATTCACCCCCCCTCTAGGTGATTTTCAATCTTCTTACTTGTTTTAGGAGAGTCAAGAGATTATGGTAAACAACTACAAAATTTGATCTCAGATTTGATCTCGATAAGATTTGATCCTGAGTAGATTTGATCTCATCTGGAGATTTAATTGGTCAAAGTTGACCATAACAGTCCCGCAGTGGAGCTGCCGCGTCGAGCTGGCAGCGGAGCTAGAAGGAGCATCTGGCAAAGTCAGAGGAAAGCTCTTCAACGGAGCTGGATAAACATTTGTGGCAAAGCTACCGAACATCCTTCTGCGCGATTACGTGTGGCTTCGAGCGAAGCTAACTCTCTGCGGAGTTAACTGAGCATTTCAGGCGAAGCTATAAGTTAGCTCACTGATAGAGCTTTGAACGGCTGCGAAGTTGGACAAACTTAGCCTCTCAGGTGAGGCTATCCCCTTGGGCTCGTGTGATGCTAAGTGTTAAGCTAACCTAACATTTTAGACCTGTTTAGGTCTCTTCAAAGATGATCTAGGCTCACTGTCTGCTTCACTAGATCAATAGAGTCCAAGTTGCTGATTTATCCCTCGGAGATGGATAAAAACTGGTCGTCAGCTTGTTTACCACTTGTCTTTTATAAATGTCAATAAGTTAGACATTGTTCCAGCCAGTCAGGAATCTTGTCTTTTTTAGAATGTCAACAATGTCAGAGGTGTAGTGTTATCTTGACAGGGGTTGATTTGCGATATGAGAAATTTTAATGACTTATCATTCTATTGATGATAATTGACAAGTGAAGTTTGAAATGTCAGAAGTATAGTGTTAACTTGATAGAATCCACTGGGGATTGAAAAATCTGGTTTGTCAGAGGTTTAATATTGAACTTGACAAATCCCAGTTCATTTCATTAGAAAAATGAACAAAGGTATTTTTGTGGCTCTACCATTCTGTAGGTGAAAATTTGTGGGAGATTTGGTGGAGAGATGGGACCAAGTCCCTTAGGATTTTTAGCAAACCCTCAGCTATCAATGGATTTGGTGTGTCTTTACCAACTACCTTTTGAGTTGGGCTAGCCATGCTATTTTCCTCAATATGATGAGTTGTCGAAGACTTATGTTGCATTTGAAAGCTAACATTTTCCTCTGTCCTTAGTCATTGGAAGTGTTGGATGTCAGTAGAAGAGTAACTAAACTAAAACTAAAGTTTTGTATTTTATTCCCTCTTCAATATTTACATCATGCATCATGATGTAACCAGCGCTTGATTAGCTTGATACTGATTGACCATGATGTGATCCAGTAAATGAAAGCTTTCCTTGGCATTGATCGTGGATCTGGAGTTTCGATTAGAGGTGTAGTATTAACCTGATCATGAGAAGAGTACCATCAAGGATAGTATTTCTTCAAGAATTTTCTATTGATTGGCATCATGAGCGTATCACGTCTGAGGTTATGAGGCGATATGCTCCATTTGAGTAGACTGACTCTACTACAAAAGGTCCTTCTCATTTGGACTGAAATTTTCTTTTTGTCTTATATGTTATTACCATAGGTCTTCTGACAGCTAAGACAAGGTCATCTTTCTTGAAAGTTCGCTCCTTAACTTTCTTGTTGAAGGCTCTAGTAATCGAGCTTGATAGAGCTCGATTTGCTGTTGAGTTTGCAGGCATTTATCATTTAAAGCCTCTAACTCTTGGAGTCACAATCGATGCTTCTCCTTATTCGTCATCTCTACCATCAAGGCGACATGTAGAGATGGGATTTGAATTTCTAGTGGGAGTACAGCTTCACTCCCATATATTAAAAAGAATGGTGTAGCTTTCGTTGGGGTTCGAACCGTTATGGATAGGCCTATAAGCATTCACTTAACCTGTCGTCCCAGTCACGTTAGATTTTCGAGATGAATTTCTTGAGAAGTTTTTCGATAATTTTGTTGAAAGCTTATGCGAGGCCGTTAGCGGCCGAGTAGTATGCCGTTGAGGATACACTTTGAATTCTGAACTTATTGCAGAACCTCTAAAAAGCCTGACTAACGAACTGGGGGCCCATTGTCATGGATAATTCATCGTGGCACACCAAAACAGTAGATGACGTGATGTTTAACAAATTTGGTCACATCAGATGTCTTCACCTCCCTCAAAGGAATAGCTTCAGCCCATTTAGAGAAATAGTCCGTTACAGCTAAGATGAACCGATGTCCTTTGAATGATGGTGAGCTGATAGGGCCGACCACGTCTATCCCCCACATCTCAAATGGCCAGGTAGAGGTTGTAGAGCGAAGATATCCTGGTGCTTGATGGATGAAGTCACCATGGGCTTGACAGGCGTGACATCGTTTGGCGTAAGTGATGGCGTTCAGGATCATCTTAGGCCAATAATATCTCAGTCTTCAAAGTCGATCCCCAAGCTTCGACCCGAGCTGATGACTCCACACATGCCATCATGCGCTTCTTTGAGTACTTCCTGTGCCTCCTTTTGCTACAGAGAGCGAGGAGGATCCCGTCATGGATCAGCGATACAGTGTTCGCGTAATCGCATTATAGTAGAATTTGGGGCTGATTAGTCTCTAATTATGCATTTTGCATAATTTTTATCACATCTTCATATTTATTTTGTATTAAATTCTGCTAATAAAGTTTTGCTTGCTTGATTCTGGTCCATGGTGTACAATGAAAAAAAAGACCCTAAAACATTATTTATTGGTGATTAAAGGCTTATTAAGATAGCTATTGACCTAGGAGGCCGATTCTGTCAAAATTAGGGGCTGTAAACCAGAAACTGGACACAAAAGCTGACAAGAGACAAAAGGACGGCGCGCGGCTCGAAGCGTCACGTGCGCGGCAACTTTATGTCGCAGAAATGCGACCATAGCCGCGACGCGCGGCTGGCTTTGGGCCAGGGGTTGTCCCCTTGGCCCCCATTCCCCTGGTGCCTATAAATACCCACTGGGTTCCAGAGCAGGAGATATACAGAGTTTTAGGGTAGTTTTCATCTTCATTTTGTAGTTTAGGGCAGTTTAGGTTAGTGTTCTTCTTCTTTCTCCCTTGTATCTTTCATTTCTTGTAGACTTGTAATAGGGAGAGAAAGTGGTATATTTGGGAAGCAAGAGTACTTGTAATAGAAGGTGACAATCTATGAAAGGTGCTCTCTTACCTTATTTTCGTTTTCTTCTCTCTAATCTCTTTTAATGTGTAGCTAATTTTTCTCTCATGACAGCTAACTACTAACCACCAACTAGTCTAACTTCTTATTTGATAATCCACATGAATCAATAGCCTCTACTTGGCCTTGCTCTTGCAAGAGCCATTGATGGCTAATGATGATGGATCAACACTCTAACTTCCTAACTCTCTAACAAGCTAATATTACTTTACTCCATGCTTACTTTTAGTTTTGATGGTTTATGTGTAGCTTGCACTTATTTGTTGAGTTGGGTTGTGATGAGATACATATGGTCATACTTTGAATCGCTCTTGAACCAAGGACTAGTGATGGCCAGTGATACATGTGAGGTAACTATCACTAAGAGGTTAGCATATTGGTGGAGTCATTAGTAATTAGTAGCCGTGAGTCTTCTTTCTTTTTCACTTTATTTTAGATATAACCAAAAAACTACAAATACCATTCTTTTCTATGTTTCTCACTTCTTTGTGTTTCACCGTACTTCTCTTTTCATTCTTTGCTTTCTTTTCTTTTGATTCTTTAAAACTTTGAAGAACTTTTAACATACACGTGAATTAATCGGTAAAGCTTCTTTCGCCTCCCGTCCTTATGGATTCGACTCGTTTTAGCCTCTATGCTATAACGGAAGTATCGAGGAAGTTAAAGCACACACACTTTAAATATCGATTTCAAAACATATACTTTTTGTGCGCGGTTTTCCCCCGATCAAATTTTGGCGTCGTTGCCGGAGATGGGAACGGTTTGATTTCACATTTTTATTAACTTTTCTTCTTTGTTTTTTTGGTGTGCAGGTTAATTTTTAGCGTTGCAGAAGTCCACACTTGCTCTTATGTGGTCGGTAACTTCTTGTATATTCATATACTCTGCTGCTAATTTTTTTATATTACTTGTACACTGTAAATAATTTTAAGAATTAAAATACGGTAATTGGATGCTTTAATGGTTTAGACATTCGCATCTAGATACGTTAGGAGGTGTACATATTGCATTGCATACAGTTAGGACAAACACTTCAGTGATTTAATCGCTTTTTGTGTTCATTCTTATTTATATTGCACACTTGAACAAATTAAACTTAAGGGCATAGCCTAATACAAAGGTGGGAAATCATTACCCCCCTTAGCCTAAAAATCACCTCCCCACTCAAACGACCCAAGCCTAATAAAAATTACTAGACGTTGGCCCTAAGGGACATCTCAAACTCATTTAAGAGTAACCTAAGGGGAAGTTGTTAGAAGTTGACTTTTTGTCAATTAGTGTCTAAGGTTGGGATTGAGAGGCGAAACCTCGAAGAACAGTGGTTTGACATAATTAGGTCCGTTGCTCCGGCACGGATACCTCCCACTGATCTTGCCCCTACCTGGCCAATTAACTTGTGGTTAGCTTCCGACAATATATCCCCCGTGGACAGTCTAACCAGTTAGGAGTCGTCTAGGTCTAAGTCAACCCTAGCATAGGCTTGTTTTCTTTTTCTTTTTTTTCTTTTTCTTTGTTTTGTTTGTTTTTTTCTTTTTTTGTAAATTGTGATATGGATTTTAATAACAACAATTCTTTCAATTATAATATGAATCCATATTCACCCGACCTCATTTGACTCGGATAGCTCTGACTCGGCTATGTACAACATGAACCAACCATTTATGTCGAGTTGGGATTATCTGAATCAATATGACCCATACCCCCAATCTTATGACCATAATTTTCAAAATAATTTTAACTCTTCACAGAGTTCATGGGGATTCACCTACCCCGAGTCAAATTCTCAACTATCTTGTCCACAATTTTCACAATATTCATTCCCCAATTTTGATTCATATACTCCTTTTTCTAAACCACCATTGAAGAAAAATCATCATTGGAAAGGAGCTTGGAAGAAGTGATAGAGGCCCAAAAACAATTTGAAAACCTTATGGCCTCATCATGTCCACAAAATTTTCAAAATTCATGTAGTTCTTTCCCAGAACAACTCAAAGGAAAATCATTATGGGAAAAAATTATGAAATTCGTGCAAGAGACCGAGCGCATAATGCAAAATACGATTGACTTCCATGTCCATCAAATGTTCGTATGACTCACGAATCATTTTATTTTGGAAACCAGCTTCAATTTCATCATACCAACCTGAACTTGACCAACCTCAACCTCTTAATAGTTTGGCAAGTTATCAAATTCTCGAAATTGAACTTGTAGATGAATGTGAACCGCAGTTTTAGTTTAGCAATTCAAGTCCAATCCTTGAATCAATATCGACTTTTGTAGTGTTACCTGAACTATGTAACATTCTTGAGCCAGTTTTGATTCCCATACTTCTTGAACTTGAATCAATCATTTCACCCATTCACATTCCTTATATGGATGAAAATCAAGATTCAATTTCCTTACATCCTTTTGAACTTGCCCAAAATTTTGAGAACTACCTTGATATTTTAGCAAGTTATCCTTTTCTCGAAATTGAACTTGATTTTGAAAGTGATCCTGAACCTCAAGTTGGTAATTCTATTTAACTTTCTGATTCAATAATGACCTCGGTATCTTTACCAGATTTTTTTCGGAGTCAACATTGAATTTTGTACCAGTACACCGTGAAATGGAATCGCCGATCTCTTATGATCACACTTCATTATTGGGGAAATGTGTGAATATCAATTCTTTGATTTGGACCTTGTTTTTGAACCAATTTCGACTCTCATTGTTGACTCTCGACTTGATCTGAGTCAAATTCCCGAGTCGGTGTCAGTTTTTGTTCCTGATCCATTTGAGTCCAAATCCATCATCTTTCAAAATCACACTTCATTGTTGGACAAGAATGTTGACGAAAATGACTCAGTAATTATTTTTGACAATTGGAAATTAGATGGGGATAAATATTTAAATAAGACAATTCATTCAATCATTATTTTATTGGGTCATATTAGAGAGTCATTGGTGGGTTCCTGCACGATCCACGCTATTTTGATTGGGTAGGAACACTTGGCCCAATCAGACCACCACCGGACCCTCCACCATGAGGTAATTTTCCTTCTCTTCTCATTTGTTTCATGTCTATACACATTCACGATGCATTGGGGACAATATATGAGATAAGTGTGGGGGAGGGTTTACTAACGTAGGTTAGTTTTAAATTTTCTTTCTTTTACACTTCTTTTTAGAAACTTTTTAAAATTTTCTTTTGTACAAAAACTCTTTTCTTTCTTTTTACAAAACTTTTTGACATAAGGGAAACAGTTTTGATCCATTTTAAGAAAATTAAGATTATCTTAGAAATTAGGAAGACCTAAAATTATGAAGTTTTAAATGAAATCAAAATAATAGATCTTGTTTAAATTTTAGGATACGAAAGTAAGATTGAAAAGATAATTTGATCTTGAATTTTTTGCCTTAGATTTATGCACTTCACACTTATACAATTTTTGGGATTGAAACAAAGATTAGAAATGCCATAAAAATATATTAAAAATGATAAAAATCACTTATTGAAGTTGGGTAATTATGCCTCAGGAAGCATGATTATTCACACCTAAAACGGTGGACAAAAATAAAATAATCCTCTTTAGTTTTGTGGCCTTGTTTACTCGAGTCCTTAAGTCTAAGGGATGTTTTCTCATCTGGTGCCCTAAGACCATTTGGTTTGGGAGTCACCGGCTAAAGGCTCACTACCCGGATAAATAAGAAAGCCTAAGAAAACTAAGGGAAGAATATATATAATAATATAAACAAATGACATGAAAGTTTGAGTCAATATCCCAAAAATCTTCACAGTCCACAAAGTGCATATTTTTCTAAGAGTTTTATGAAAGGTCAAAGAATCAATTCAATTTTAAATTCTTACATTTAATTTATAATAAATTTTTTTCATTTTGACTTAATTTAAGAAAGAACAATTTCTGGTTAACCTCTGACCTCGGATCACTTATAATTTCACAAAAAATACTTTAAAACTTTTCTCTATTTCAAAATGGGTTTTCAAAACTAAAATTTGATTTCTTTCTTTATGGATTTTGTGGGTGTAATCCGCTGAAAACCCTCAAGAGACAAAACTCCTCCTCTATGGAAAACTTAGAAATTAACGGCTTGTTGGACATGCTCAGTGCAATGACCTCACCTGCGAAAGTGGTGTAATAATTTTCTTTCTTTTTTTTTTTTTGCTCGGGACGAGCAAAAGATAAGTGTGGGGGTGTGATTAGTCTTAATTTTGCATAATTTTTATTACATCTTCACATTTATTTCGTATTAAATTCTACTAATAAAGCTTTGCTTCCTTGATTCTAGGTCCCATGATGTGTAATAAAGAAGAAGACCCTAAATCACCATTTAATTGGTGATTAGGCCTATTAAGATAGCCATTGACCTAGGAGGCTGATTCTATCAAAATCAGGGGCTACAAATCAGAAACCGAGTACAAAAACTGACAGGAGATAAAAAGGATTGCGCGCGGCTCGAAGCGCCATGCGTGGCCATTTTACGATTTTAGAAATGCGGCCATAGCCGCGTTTTCGCGGCCGTACCGCCGCGACGCGCGGCTGGCTTCGGGCCAGGGGTTGTCACCCTGGCCCCCGTTCCCCTGGTGCCTATAAATACCTCCTGGGTTCCAAAGCAGGAGATATACAGAGTTTTAGCGTAGTTTTCATCTTCATTTTGTAGTTTAGGATAGTTTAGGTTAGTGCTCTTCTTCTTTCTCTCTTGTATTTTTCATTTCTTGTAGATCTTGTAATAGGGAGAGAGAGTGGTACATGTTGGGAAGTAAGAGTACTTGTAATAGAAGTGACAATCTATGAGAGATGCTTTCTTACCTTATCTTCGTTTTCTTCTCTCTAATCTCTTTTACATCTGTAGCTAATTTTACTCTCATGACAACTAACTACTAACCACCAACTAGTCTAACTTCTTATTTGATAATTCACATAAATCTAATAGTTTCTACTTAGCCTTGCTCTTGCAAGAGCCATTGATGGCTCATGATGATGGATCTAACACTCTAACTTCCTAACTCTCTAACAAGCAACATTTCCTTACTCCATGCTTACTTTTAGTTTTGATGGTTTATGTGTAGCTTGCACTTGTTTGTTGAGTTGGGTTGTGATGAGTTACATATGGGTCATGCTTTGAATAGCGCTTGAACCAAGGACTAGTGATGGCTAATGATACATGTGAGGCAACTATCACTGAGAGGTTAGCATGTTAGTGGAGTCATTAGTAGTTAATAGCTGTGAGTCTTCTTTCTTTTTCACTTTATTTAGATAAAACCACAAAAACTACAAATATCATTCTTTTTTATGTTTCTTTCCCACTTCTTCGTGTTTCACCGTACTTCTCTTTTCATTCTTTGCTTTCTTTTCTTTTGATTCTTTAAAACTTTGAAGAACTTTTAACATACACATGAATCAACCGGTAAATCTTCTATCGCCTCTCGTCCTTGTGAATTCGACTCGTTTTAGGCTCTATGCTATAACGAAGTATCGAGGAAGCCAAAGCGCACACACTTTAAATATCGATTTCAAAACATATACTTTTTGTTCGCGGTTTTCCCCTGATCAAATTTTGGTGCTGCTGCGAGGATGGGAACAGTTTGATTTCATATTTTTGTTAACTTTTCTTTTTTGTTTTTTTGGTGTGCAGGTTAAATTTTTAGCGTTGCAGAAGTCCACACTTGCTCTTGTGTGGTCGGATAACTTCTTGTATATTCATACTCTGCTGCTAATTTTCTTATTTATATTATCTGTACACTATAAATAATTTAAGAATTAAAATACGGTAATTGGATGCTTTAAAACGGTTTAGATATTTGCAACTAGGCACGTGTCAATTTTAATTCTAATGTACTGTATTTTATTCTTGTATTGTGATATTGATAGGAGGTGTACATATTATATTGCATATAGTTAGGACAAACACTTCAGTGTTTTAATCGCATTTTTGTGTTCATTCTTATCTATATTGCACACTTGCACAGATTAAACTTAAGGGTATAACCCAATACAAGATAAGGTGGGGAGTCATTACCCTCCCTTAGCCCAAAAATCACCTCCCCACTCACAAACCCAAGCCTAATAAAATTTTTAGACGTTGGCCCCTAGGGACATCTCGGACTCATTTAAGAGATTGACCTAAGGGGGAAGTTGTTAGAAGTTGACTCTTGTCAAATCGGTATCTAAGGTTGGAGATTGAGAGGCGAAACCTCGAAGAACAGTAGTTTGGCATAATTAGGCCCGTTGCTCTGGCACGGATACCTCCCACTGATCTTGCCCCTACCTGACCGATTAACTTGTGGTCAGCTTCCGACAATATACCCCCCGTGGACAGTCTAACCAGTTAGGAGTCATCTAGGTCTAAATTAACCCTAGCATAGGCTTGTTTTCTTTTTCTTTTTCTTTTTTTTTTTCTTTGTTTGTTTTTTTTTCTTTTTTTTGTAAATTGTGATATGGATTTTAATAACAATTCTTTCAATTATAGTATGAATCCATATTTCACCCCGACCTCATTTGATTCGGATAGCTCTAACCCGGCTATGTACAACATGAACCAACCATTTATGCCGAGTTGGGATTATCTGAATCAATATGACCTGTACCCCCAATCTTATGACCATAATTTTTAAAATAATTTTAACTCGTCACAGAGTTCATGGGGATTCACCTACCCCGAGTCAAATTCTCAACCATCTTGTCCATAATTTTCATAATATTCATTCCTCAATTTTGATTCATATACTCATTTTTCTGAACCACCAATTGAAGAAAAATCATCATTGGAAAGGAGTTTGGAAGAAGTGATAGAGGCCCAAAAATAATTTGAAAACCTGATGGTCTCATCATGTCCACAAAATTTCTAAAATTCATATAGTTCTTTCCCAAAACAACTCAAGGAAAATCATTATGGGAAAAAACTATCGAATTCGTGCAAGAGACCGAGCGCATAATACAAAATACGATTGACTTCCCATGTCCATCAAATGTTCGTATGACTCACGAATCATGTCATTTTGAAATTCAGCTTCAATTTCATCATACCAACCTGAACTTGACCAACCTTAACCTCTTGATAGTTTGGCAAGTTATTAAATTCCTAAAATTGAACTTGTAGATGAATGTGAACCGCAGTTTCAGTTTAGTAATTCAAGTCCAATCCTTGAATCCATATCGACTCCTTAGTGTTACTTGAACTATGTAACGTTATTGAGCCAGTTTTGATTCCCATACTTCCTGAACTTGAATCAATCATTTTACCCGTTCACATTCCTTCTGTGGATTTAATTCTCACACATGCACTTTTCTTCACTTCTGGCTCAGTGTCAGCTTCATTACCAGAGTCTAGTTCTTCTGATTGTGAATTCTCATTTATTTTCAGAGAGTCTTGGTACAGGAGGGAGTCTGTGAAATAGTTCTCTACCCCCTTGAACGGATGCCTTTCGGCAATCAACGTTCTGACTTTTCTACTTCCGTCAATGTACTTCATCACTTGATGGAGAGTAGAGGAGACGATGAAATTACGATGAATCCATGGTCGTCCTAGCAGCAAATTGTATGAAGTGTCAGCGTTGATCACATAGCATGTCACTTCAGACTTTAGGTCCCCGATCTGACATTTGAGCTTGATCTTCCCCATTGGGCGCGTACCATTGGCGTTGAGACCATAGATGGTAGTCTAGGTGACGCTCAATCAGTGGGTAGGGATTTCTAAGTGCTGCATAACCCGGCGAAGCATGATGCTCAATGCGCATCCTGATCTATCTACTTGAATGCGGCTTACTCTGATGACCCAATATACCCTGTGAAGTACAGGGGCCGAGTATGTTTTCCCTTGACCTGCATGTCATCTGTCATGAAGATGATACATGGAGCATTTTGGGAGGCATGGAGGCAATCCTTTTCATCTTTCTCCTGTGATCTAGCCGGAATCTGGGTCATGAAGACCTCAGCATCAACTAGGGTTTTCCTCAGAGCTTCTCTTGTTAATTTTATAACCTCAGGAGCTCATAAAGGGTGATTCTGGCTGAGATGTTGGCCAATTGAGCCAGAACGTCAAAGCGGTAAGGTGATGTGGATCCTTCCATATTGTCCTTTGGGAGAGCCTTGAAAAACTGAAGTTGTTTCTGCTTTTCCATCGGGTGCTTCGTGGGGGGCTTGGCTTACTCTGTAGTAGGTTTAGGAGAGCTTGCCACCATCTTGTCGTACTTCTTTAATACGACTGACCCGAACGAGTTTCTGCCATGAGTGTTTTATCTGGTTCTGCGGCAAGGATGATTATTTCCTTTTCCGAATTAGTTAGTGAGGGAACATCGGTTTCTACTTCCCAGGAAGAAACGCACATCACATTGCAGGATGAAACTTTTGCTTTGCCTTTGAACTTTTTGTTAGTAACAATAGTCCACTGTTGGCCTTCCACAAGGTCGGGATGAACCCACATAATTTCTCCCTGAGGTGTGGGGAAAGATACAAGACCCTTCTCTTGTTGATGATGTGGGTCCGTATTGATCATTTTTAGTTCCCTTTCGGGATGGAAACTACTCCGGACGGTACTGGAGGTTGTTGTCCAAACTGAAGGAATGATGTCATATTAGCCGTCACTTCTTCTGCTCTGGACGGAGCTTTAGCACTTCTACATAGATCAGTACTTAAAGGATATCTTTGAAGACATAACAGCTCCTGGTGGAGTGCTCCAGCATCCTATGATACAGGCAGTAGTTAGGATTGTCGGACTTGCCGACATCTTCAGGACGTCTGGCTTCAGGAAGCTTCAATCTGTTGCTCTTGTTAAGTAATTTGAACAACGAATTGACATGTTCCTCTTTGAAGGAATACTGCTTGTTGGCGCGTGGCTGACTTGAAGAACCACCTTCCCTAACCGGCTGAGGTTTGACGGGGAATTTGTATCCGTTGCCAAATTATCTTTTCTTTTTTATTGAAAAGATGTTTCTGGCATGCGCCTTGTCGACTTTTCGGGTCTGGGTTTATTTTCTTCTGCCTTAGCCCTAGCGACAATTTCTTCAGCCTGTTCACCTTGCTGGACCAATTGCTTCCAGGTGCGGCTTTCAGCAACTCCTATTTGGGTTAGGAGTGAAGTTTGTAGATTGTGGCGGCATGTTTCTACCAGGGTGGCCTGGGTCATACCGCTAGGACATTGGAGTGCCATATTCTGGATTCTCTCTATAAATGATTTGGCTGACTCTCCTTTTCGCTGCTTCGTGGCCAGGAGAGTAGGCATTGAAACCTCCGAGTCATCTTCAAAGAAGCGTGTTAGAAGAGCTTCTCCAAATCACCTCAATTTTTAATGGAGCTTTCTGGGAGTTTTCATGAACCATTCAAAGGCAGCCCTTTTAGCATGCCAATGAACAAATGTGCCAAGATGGCATCATTTTATCTACCACATTTTCTTTCTGAGACTTGAAGTAGTAGATATGTTGGTTCGGTGACCCTTTGCCGTCAAAAGCTTGGAGGGTCGGAGCTTTAAACTTAGAAGGGTATGGAACAAGTCCCACTCGGCCGGATACGGCCGGGTCACTCCTGATTCTTGGAGGCCTTTCCGGTTGGTAAGGGCTTCCAGACACTGCTTCAATTGACTCATTCTTTTAGAATGAATACTCCCATGGTTCGAGTTGCCTTCCTCCTTAGACAAGGATTTAGACGACTCGGAATCAGACTGCTCCTTCTCCTCGACATGTACGGAAGATGAGCTTTTTCCTTCTTTTCGTTTGCCTTTAGACTTCTTTGAAGAAGCTTTGTCGGTTGACTTCCTCTTGTCTTCAAGCAATTGTGCAAGCATCTGCTTGAGGGAATCGATGGATTCTTGTTGAGCACGAATCATATCGAATTGTTCCCTCTGAACCTGGGCTTGTTGTTCAAAGCGCCTGGCTGTCTCCTCAAGAGTATTTGTCATGTACGCAAAGGTTTCCTTCTCTATAGAAGTTTTTGAGGCCTGCGATTCTGCAACGGCGGAATATGATTCATTTACTTCAATGCCCCGAGCTAGGGCACTGTAGTTAATCAGGGCGACCGCACCAGTCCGAGTGCAAGTATGCCGATACACTCCTTCTGGTTCTGTGTCAGACTCATCGGAGCTGACCGCTGGTTGTTTTTTCCCTACTTCTGCTTGCTATGTTTGCAGTGACTTCAGGGTATTCCATGTCAGAGAAGGTTCTCCTTCTGTGAAAGCGATACCATTTGGCTGATCGGGAGGTTGGGGTCAATCGTCTGAACACCGACTGTTTGCTTGTATGTTGGCTACAGCGGCATTCCGAGAGCATTGTCGTGATGAGCCGTTCACAGCAACAAGATGGAGTGACCTGATTAGCACTCCTTTTCTTCGTCAAATAATCTCTTAGATCCGTGGGAGGGGGATCAAAGAGGTTGACCTCGGGTTATCGAGGGCTTTTCAGCTTCTGAGAGTCATCCTTACGTCGAGAATCTGAGATGCAAGGTTCAGAAACGCGGAGCTCACATTGTGCAGGGCAGGCGCAGCTCTCGCGTTTTGACTTTAGAACGTGGGTCTCGTGCCTCTGCTGAGCAGAGACGCGAACCTAACATTGCTGATTGTCGCGTTTGGTCAGCGACGGTTGAGATACATGTGTTTTCCTCATTTTCCGCGTCAGGTTGTAGAGACGCGGGTCTCGTGTCTCTGAGAAGAAGCATAGTCCCAGCGCTGCTGAACGTTGCGTTTGGGAAGTGGAGCTTCAAAAACGCAGGCCTGGTGGGCTTCACGTTTAGGTCTCCATACGCGAACTTCGCGCGTTTGTCGTGGTTCAGGAAAACGCGGGCTTGAGGCTCGTGTTCTGCATGTGCTGGACAGGTAATTGTTCAAGCTTCTTGCGCCTGAAGTTGACGCGCAGGTCGTCTCTGTCGTTGCTCAGGTTCCGGTTACGTCGTACGGGTTAATGGGAACACCCGGTGACCTGGAACTGAGGAAGAGGACGGGCATGAACGGGCTGAATATGAACAACGTTAACCTCGGGGGTCTCATGGGAGACGTTGACGCGGGTGTTACATGTGATATGATTAGCCATGACACTCTTCTTGCCAGTCGTATCTGAAGGGATCTCAGAGTGAACTGGAGAGCGGGTCCCCGAGGAGACCTTGCGGTACTGCTGCGCTGTATGGCTCTTGGAGCCGGAAGAGAGGAACTCTTTATACTTTGCATGGTCGAACTCGACAATGAGTGATTCGACCATTTTTCCCATGTAGGTGATGTCACCTTGCTCTACGACTTGCTCATCGGTAGAGAAAGTGGTTCCCAGCGGAGTCGTCATCTCTTATTTGGTGGGAAAAATTGCGGGATCGAGGAGTAAAATTCTTTATTTGATTGTAAAGAAAATTACAGCGGATCAATAATCCTTTCACAAGAGAGGGGAGATATTCAAGTTCAAACCTCCCCTTTGTTTAATACTCTGGGTTCTTGATGGTGATGGAAAGTGAATCTTATTTTTCGTTGACTGGGGGACGTCAGGACCTCTTGGGAATCCTCTCTTTGAATAGTGGACGAAGTAACATAGCTCCTGTCCACCAAGAATCTCAAAGAGATTATAGGCAAAAACAAACTTGTACGCAGTAAGTTGTTAGAAGAGTTGAACTCTCTCTTGCTTTTCAGCTGGAGGTCTTGGTGCTTCTACGGCTTACAACCGAAATTCTTTTTACCAAGAATTTTCCGACCCCTCTTCCATAGCAAACTAGGTTATTTATAGAGGTTTCAGAGGGAAAACGTGTCCCCTAAAAACACTCCATAATGGGGGTTAACTCCCTCATTACGTGGGCAGTAATTGACCCAGTAATGAGGGCAGTTATAACCGAGACGCGGGCTTTGAGTCCCGCGTTTTGTCATTGAGGTGATGCTTGAGAAACGCGAGCTTCTAATTCTGCGTCAAGCTTCACGTAACGCTGAGACGCGGGTTTCAACCCTCGCGTCTTGGTCCTTGCAGTGATGTTGAGACGCGGTTTTAACCCTCGCGTCTTGGTACTGCACTGGTGGCGATGATTAACCTTACGTCTGGAGTTTGGATTCTGCTTTTTGACGACTTGTCTTCAGTGATTTGTAGCCTACAGGTATATTATATATGCACACGGGTAGTTGGTTCCTTGGTTCCATCATCGACGTGGGTGGACTAGTTAGACCTGGAACAAGGCCAACCAGAAGTCTCTTGGTTTGCAGGGTGACAGTGAGTGTCGAAGCTTTCTGAAATCAGTCATTATGACATCAGGTTATATTACCATAAGTTCTGGGTGATTTCACAGAAGGGTACCATATTTTCAGTGTTGAACACAAGGTAGCCAAGGATTGAGGGAGGTTAACACAGTTCCTGGCCTAGGGCGGAGGATTAACAGAAACTTCTCATGGGAATGGTTGGAACTTGGGAGTTACATTTAAAAGATCAGATTGATGTAGAAAAAAGTTTTCTTCAGTCCTGCCCCTATTCTTTTATTTATTTCGCAAACTTTGTGTCAAGAATTTGTTAGCGCTCTCTTTTGGACTGACCCAGCAAGCAGTTTGTGCTTATACCTTTGCTTCTCTTTGCATTTGTTTGTGCAAACACGTATGCTTTAACAAGTTTTATTCTATAGTTTACTTGTGTAAATCTAGCACTGTAGCACAGGATGTCTGGTGTTGATGACAATACCCTGCTGGTATGTGTGATTCTTATGTGAGATCAATGAAACCATCTTCCTCCACAATATAGATCTGGGATGAAAAGTCACCAATTGAAGTTCTTCCTTGGACCACATGCAGAACAGTATGCTGAAATTGCCTGATTTCAATAGGAAATGCAGTTATTTGACGAGTGAATATGAAGCTGTTACGTTGAGATGATTCGCTCTGCAGGCACATGCTTCATCCCCTTACAAGAGTTCCTGGCATTAATCAATACTGAACCTGGAATTGAAATAGATGCTGTCATGAAACCTATAATGTCCGCGCCTAGAAGTCGTACAAAATATTTATGTACAAACATCTTTTCTAGATTTGTGTCGATCACATTTTGTTGTGCGCACCGTCAACAACCAACAGAGAATCACACTATCTCCACAACCACAAAGAACATCCAAAATCACAGAAATCACAAGAGAAGAACGCACAATCACAAAACACGCGATTAACGAGGTTCGGCCTGAATGCCTACGTCCTCGGGGCAATCTATGGAGAGAGTTTCAATTTGGAAGATGATTACAATAGCTCTGGATCTCTATGAACACAAGAGAGTCCGCTGCTAATTTTTCCTCTAGGCACTTCACCCTAGAAATTACAATTAGGGCTTAAATACATAACTTCCCGAAACAGCAGTTTTCAGCCTAGACCCGGTCGACCGACTCCCTCTTACGGTCGACCGGTCCGGTCGACCGAAACAACCCGAGAGTTGGGTTCCTGCAGAGAGCCTCTCCGGTCGACCGGTCCGGTCGACCGAAACAACCCGAGAGCTCTGTCTTCTGCAGACAGAGTGTTCCGGTCGACCGGTCCGGTCGACCGCTCAAATCCTGTGCACGTTGTGCACGTCGGTCGACCGGTCCGGTCGACCGACCTCTGTCTTTTCTGCTGCTGCTGCTGCTTTTTCCTGCCCGCTGTTCCTTTGCCTTTCGTCGTAGACTCCTTGGCAATCTTCAACAGCACCTGGCATGAATTCACCTCCTCTACTGTACTCTCTCCTCCAATAATTCTCCACCTCGGTGAAGATTTTCAAATCTGAGCCGAATGACGACTCGGAAGCGGCTGCACCAACCCGGTTGCCTACGTACCCCTTGCCCAAGGGATCAAGCCGTCCGTAGTTCACTCAAATGAGCTTCAGCAAGCTCAATTCACCTGAAGGATATGAAGCAAGTCTTTGCAGTGTGCAAACTTTACTCCCGACACCACCTTTGTAAGCATATCGGCCGGATTCTCCGAAGTGTGAATCTTCAACAAGTCAATGTCACCTTCTTCCAGAATCTCCCGAACAAAGTGATACCTGACATCGATGTGCTTCGTCCTTGCATGGTAGACTTGGTTCCTTGCCAAATAAATGGCACTCATGCTGTCACAGTTTATCTTCAAGATCTCCTGTTCCACTCTCAAGTCATCGAGCAACCCCTGAAGCCAAATTGCCTCCTTCATGGCCTCTGTCATAGCAATATATTCAGCCTCTGTGGTCGACAAAGCGACGGTAGACTGAAGTGTGGAGCGCCAACTCACCGGTGCCTGCGAAAATGTGAAGACATATCCCGTCGTCGACCGGCGTTTGTCAAGGTCACCTGCATAGTCTGAATCCACATACCCTATGCACTCTTGCTTTCCGGTGTCGTCCTTCTCGAACACTAGGCCTACATCATACAGTTCCCTTGATGTACCTCAGAATCCATTTCACAGCTTCCCAATGACCTTGTCCAGGATCATGCATGTATCTACTCACCATGGAGACTGCCTGTGAAATATCTGGCCTCGTACACACCATTGCATACATCAAGCTACCCACGCATTGGCAATATGGAACATGAGACATATGTTCACGCTCTTGAACACTCTTTGGAGACACTTCGCTGACAATTTGAAGTGTGGCGCCATTGGTGTACTAACAGTCTTAGTATCTTTCCCGATATTAAACCTCTGCAGTACCTTCTCCAGATAGCCCTTCTGAGTCAAACTTATTCTGCCAATTTTTCTGTCTCTTGTGATCTCCATGCCCAATACCTTCCTTGCTTCCCCCAGGTCCTTCAT
This sequence comes from Agave tequilana, assembly GCA_038442645.1. Taxonomy (NCBI): domain Eukaryota; kingdom Viridiplantae; phylum Streptophyta; class Magnoliopsida; order Asparagales; family Asparagaceae; genus Agave; species Agave tequilana. The sequence continues at coordinate 9,780 of JAVJIF010009538.1, read as the reverse complement.
CTCAAACTCTGACGACAACATCTTCTTCAGAGAATCAATAGCAGATCTTGACCTAGAAGCAATCAACATATCATCTACATAAAGAAGTAGATAGATATATTCACCTGATGGTAGTTTGTTGTAGTACACACATGGATCGAAATGGCTTCTTGTGTACTTCTTCTTCCTGATGAAGCTGTCAAATCGCTTGTACCACTGTCTAGGAGACTGCTTCAAACCGTACAGCGATTTCTTCAGCTTGCATACCAACTCTTCCTTCCCTGCAGCTTTGTAACCTGTGGGCTGTGTCATATAGATCTCCTCCTCAAGATCGCCGTGGAGAAAGGCGGTCTTTACATCAAGTTGGTCAAGATCCAACTCATTCTGCGCCACCAAGGCCAATAGAATCCGAATAGACGAGTGTTTAACTACTGGGGAGAACACCTCGTTGTAGTCGATTCCTTCTCTCTGAGCGTAGCCCTTAGCCACCAACCTTGCCTTGTAGCGCACTGTATCTTCTTGAAGAGATCCTTGCTTCTTAGCAAATACCCACTTGCACCCTATGGCCTTCTTCCCTTGGGCAACTTAGTAAGTTTCCATGTGTTGTTCTTATAAAGAGATTGCATCTCTTCATTCATGGCCTCCTTCCACATCTCTGCTTCTGAACTGATCTCAGCTTCTCTGAATGTAGATGGAATAGCCTCTTCAACAACTGGAAGTGCATATGAAACAACCATATCGGTAGTGAGCCAGCCTGGTCTCCTAGTATTCCTCCGTGGTCTTCCAACTGCAGTAGGATCTGGAACAGTACCCATGACCTGCTCCTGATCCTCTTCAACAACTTCAGCATCTTCTTCTGCAACTTGATCACCTCCCTGTGTCACCTCAGGAATGATCCTCACTGACACTGAATCCTCTAGACATGGTGGATTTGCATCACTCTCCACTCTCCACCTGCTGCAATAGCTCCTTGGTCTTGTTGGTCTCCACCTGCTGAGAGACCGTAGGCTTCATCAACGAAGCCTCATCAAATGTGACATCCCTGCTGAGTATGAACTTGTTGTCCTGTTGATCCCAAATCTTGAACCCCTTAGTTCCTCGCTTGAAGCCAACGAACACCCCTTTCTTTGCTCTTGGATCCAATTTGTCTTCTTTGACATGGTAGTAGGCTGGACATCCGAAGACCCGTAGCAAATCATAGTCCATAGCAGCTTTTCCTGACAAGCTTCAAGAGGAGTCTTTCCCCCTATTGCAGACGACGGCAACCTGTTCACAAGATGGCATGCATATCCCAAAGCTTCAGCCCAAAACTTCTTTGGCAATCCTGCATTTGACAACATGCACCGAACCTTCTCTAGCAAAGTCCGGTTCATTCTTTCAGCCACCCCATTCTGTTGCGGAGTTTCCCTTACTGTGAAGTGTCTCTCTATGCCCTCATCTAGACATAGCTGTAGGAAAGGATCTGATTTGTACTCTCCTCCGTTGTCAGAACGGAGGACCTTGACCTTCCTTCCCGTGCTTCTCTCCTGATTAGCCTTCCACTTCATAAACAATTCTAGGACTTCACTTTTGTGTCGCATGGTGTACACCCAACATCGCCTAGAATAGTCATCAATGAACGACACAAAATAGTGGTTACCTCCAATTGATGCAGTCTTGGAAGGTCCCCATACATCCGTGTGAACATAGTCAAGAATACCTTCGGTTCAGTGTGAAGCTGTGCCAAACTTCACCTTCGTCTTCTTGCCGATGATGCAATGTTCACATAGATCCAACTTGCAGGTCTCTGCACCCTTCAGCAGCCCTTTCCTCACAAGAGCTTGCATCGATTTCTCCCCTGCATGTCCCAGCCTCATGTGCCATAACCGGGTTAGATCTTCCTTCTGACTGGTAGAAGCTGCCACCTGTCCTGTCACTGTACTACCCTTCAAGTAATACAGGTTACTCCGACGATCAGCCTTCAACACCACCATCGAACCCTTTGTCATTTTAAGGACTCCCTCCTTAATAGTCACTCCTAGGCCCAATGATTCCAAAGCTCCTACTGAGATTAAGTTCCTCTTCAGCTGAGGTACATATCTTACTTCTTTCAGCTCCCTCACCATCCCGTCAAACATCCTGATAGGAATAGTGCCTACACCCTCCATGATGCACGGATGATTATCGCCCATGACGACCGAACACCCCTCCAACTTCTCAAGACTGGTAACCAATCTCGATTAGGGCATACATGATATGTAGCACCTGTGTCCAGGATCCACTCGTTATCCCCCGAGTAACCTACAACAGGAGTAGTCACTGAAAAAGAGAACACTGAAGAATCTGAATCTGCTCCATCTACCTGTGATTTACCGCTTGTAGCTTTTGTCACTCTTGCCAGATTTGCCTCAGATTTTGATTCCTTCTTCTTCCCCTTGTACTTTGGACAGTCAACCTTCCAGTGCCCAATCTCTTTGCAGTACATGCACTGGTTTTTCTTAAGATCCCTGAAGCCCGACCTAGACTTTGATCTTCCTCTCATCTCCTTGCCTTTCCTAGATGAACTCCTGCCTCTTACTTCAAAAGCCTCCGCTGATGAACTTGACTGACCAGAATGTCTCTCATTCTTCCTTGTCTCATAACTCATCAGTGCAGACGATATTTCATCATAAACTAAGGTTTGCCTTCCATTTATGAATGTCATAGTGAATGTCTCATACTCCTCCGGTGGGAGTGAGTTCAGGGGAATGACTGACTTGTCTTCCTCACTTACAGTGACATCCACATTCAGCAAGTCTGTAAGGAGCTTCGTATATCGGTTGATATGCTCGTTTACTGTGCTTCCCTTCTGCATCCTGAACTGATACAGTTTACTCTTCAGCTGCAACCTAGACTCCACACTCTTTGTCAGGTACTTCTTCTCAAGAGTATTCCACAGTTTCTTAGCTGACGTCTCTGTTGTACAAGATATTTGATGTCTTGTGACAAGCATGAACGTATCAACCCACATGCCGACCTGTTCATCTTCGCCCACTCTTCATCAGTGGTAGTAGTCTTCTTCCTCTCTAATAGGAGCGTGTCCTCGAGGTTCTGTGCATTCAATGCATCCATAACCTCACACCTCCACATCCCGAAATTATTAGTTCCATTGAACTTGACAACTTCGATCCTTGAGTGATTCATTGTTTTAACGGAAGTAGTTTCTTCTGCCATTGAGATCTACCTTGATTCTCTATTTATGCGGAAAGAATAACCAAATTGAAATAAATCTTTTCTCAGATAAAAATGGGATTTTTACCTGCCTCTCGAAACCCTAGATCGAGTTTCTCATCGGATCTACTCCAAACACTGATTCAACAAGCCCTCCTTGCGTCCTCCTGAGATCGACACACGATCTCCTTGAACACCAATACCTCTGACCTGAAGATCGACACACGATCTCCACCTGATCAGATCTGGAGCCCTTCGAATCCTCAGAATCCCAAGCGTACCTGAAGCTTTGATACCACTTGTTGTGCGCACCGTCAACAACCAACAGAGAATCACACTATCTCCACAACCACAAAGAACACCCAAAATCACAGAAATCACAAGAGAAGAACGCACAATCACAAAACACGCGATTTAACGAGGTTCGGCCTGAATGCCTACGTCCTCGGGCAATCTATGGAGAGAGTTTCAATTTGGAAGATGATTACAATAGCTCTGGATCTCTATGAACACAAGAGAGTCCGCTGCTAATTTTTCCTCTAGGCACTTCACCCTAGAAATTACAATTAGGGCTTAAATACATAACTTCCCGAAACAGCAGTTTTCAGCCTAGACCCGACTGTCGGTCGACCCGGTCCGTTCGACCGACTCCCTCTTACGGTCGACCGGTCCGGTCGACCGAAACAACCCGAGAGTTGGGTTCCTGCAGAGAGCCTCTCCGGTCGACCGGTCCGGTCGACCGAAACAACCCGAGAGCTCTGTCTTCTGTAGACAGAGTGTTGCGGTCGACCGTCCGGTCGACCGCTCAAATCCTGTGCACGTTGTGCACGTCGGTCGACCGGTCCGGTCGACCGACCTCTGTCTTTTCTGCTGCTGCTGCTTTTTCCTGCCCGCTGTTCCTTTGCCTTTCGTCGTAGACTCCTTGGCAATCTTCAACAGCACCTGGCATGAATTCACCTCCTCTACTGTACTCTCTCCTCCAACATATTTGACATGGAATCTTGTTTTTAACTGATTACACTCCATAGGCATGGATTCTTGGTATCATAACTCAATTAGCGTCTCATTGAGATAATTGATATTGTCGAAGTCACATAATCACGGCAGGATGCCAGCATATATTTACAGGAATTTTATCTCTGACTTGGGGAAAAAAGGGTACTTCTGGTTGCCTCTGAAGCTCCAGTTTAAGAGAATGTGTTTGACAATCAAGATATCAGTGGGGTTTTCTATATCTATTTATTCTTCTTGTGCAAACTCTTTCTGTCTCACACAAGTGTTTTACCAATTGTTTTCCATTTCTACTTCATTTCATATTTTTTTTCCTGGAAGAGAACTGGTGAGTTTGAGTATGTTAGCTTGATCCGAACTGCTCGGTGCATCTTTTAGCGTGCGAAGATTTGTCTTTTCCTTATTTTGCTGGTAAGGGAAATGGGACAGTAGACGAACATGCAAAATTATTATGCCCAGATGCCGTTAGGGTGTAGTGTTAAAAATTATGCTTGAATGAGCTGAGCAAAGTAGAGAGCTTGTTGAACCTTGGAAAATAAACTTAGCGTGCGTATGCAGTTGCAACAGGACATTGCCATGCATGGCATGTTGATCATCTCAAACAACGCTATGAACTGAAGTTTGCTATTGCGACGCCTTGATTTAAATCTGGTCATTGAACCAGTTGTCATCTTTCCAAAGAGCATGAGTATGTAGGAGTTGGTGTTTGCGCGGTTTCTGCTAGTGTTTACTGAATTAGTGAAATGGTAGCCAACTTTGCCCGGATACCGAAAATGAGAATCCAAAAATTATCAATGGCTACTTTTGTAGTTTACCGACAAAGTTAGATGAAATTGGAAGTGAAATGATTCATGCATTGTGTAGACGGTAAATTTTCTGGGAGAATTTATTTACATTCAAATGTAAATTAGGAGAATAATTAATTACAAACACTAGAAAATTACGTGAAAAATCCGAAAGGGGAAAATTCACAGTGCAAAAAAGAAATATTTCAATAAATCAGAGAAATTACAATGAGTTTTCAATGCTCTATTACAAGTTTAATTCTAGGATTCGATCCCGTACAAGAAGGAAAAGATTGGCTTTTATAGCTGAGGGTTGATGAGTTGAATTGTGGTCTCTGAGATCTCCGCCTATGATCTGCTCATGATTGTAACTGCACGTAACTTTCCAGCTGCAATTGGTAGAGTGGTGCGTGCTTTCCGGAGATCGCCCTGGTTGGCGAGGATAAAGGCTCAGATTCACAGTGATTAGCCACAACGTGTCGAGTTGTTGTAACCATCCTGTTAGCCAGGTGATCAGGCAAGTTTAGCTAGATGAGATCGAATATGAAAACTTCCACGATTTATGAGATTTTTCAGGTGTCGTGATCTCGCAGAGATCATAATTTTGACCACTACACAATAAAAAAGACATTAATCGTCATCTAAGCAGTTGAGACTACGACCATCAGGACAACGATTGAAAGATGATTAAAAAATGTGATCCTCTAAATTTACCTTTCGAAATTCAAATAAATCATAAATTTTTTGCTTAAAGATTGACAAACAAGGAGGATTTTGGACGAATATGCATGAACATTTAGACAACTATGTCTATCATACATCAAAATTGTAGTTCATCCATTGAGACAAAGACCCATCGATCAACACTGAGCGCTTGAAACTACAAATCAAAGAACTTCCAAGGATAGTGATTGGATGAGGAAAGAAGAAAAAAAAGGAATGAAGCAGTATAATCCTCAAAATTTACCTCCATTATCCAAATAATGGTGATCGTAAATTATTTGAGGAGGTAAAGATTGGAGAACAAGACTTCATATTCGTCACTACATGCTAGTGTCCATAAGAGTTTAGTTATCTAAACTTTTCGAAGTCCCAACAAAAACAACATTAATATAAAATAAACAAAGCTGAAAAATTTTTGAGTCTACCGCTGGTTAGACCACTGGATTTGCTCTCCAGTAATCACCAGTTTGAAACCTGCGGCTGGATATGTGAATAGAGTGGTGTACAGACTGATATTTAACCGCGAGCTTCTTCTCAAAAAAAAAAAAAAAAAAAAAAAAAACTCAAAAATTTGAGCATGCAGAAATTTTAAGAGTAAGTTGACTATTGGGTCACATGACAGCTCAACAACTAGCCTTGTTTCCCTCCTCTCTCAAATTTAATTACTCAAATCATTTGCAAGATCCTCATGTTAATTAGATTATTATGTTTAGCTTGGATCTTTTTTGTCCAAGAAAGAGTAGAGACAACAACTCCAAGTTTATCAAATTCAAGATTACGAGAGAAAATGAGATATGATGCACCATTTTTTTCAAAATAAACTTTATTTCAATCATGCAGAATAGGAGAAGAAAATTTATGCGCATAATGCAAAGGTAAATGATGTCCAAACCACTTAAAATTTTCATCCTTATACCATTAACATGTGTAAACTGGAATGTATGGAGAAATTTCATCAATCTTGTAAAGTAAGCAATCTGCCATTTCATTTTTAGATCCCTTTTTTCTTTATTTATTAATTAATCTGAATTGAACAATACTTGTCAAAATTCTTGACCGGGGCATGTTTTCTTGAGAATGTGTGGTTGAAAGTTTTAATTTTTTGAAACTTTCAATTTTACCCTTGCACTGAGAATAGTAAAAATAAGAATGTAAGGTAAAATGAAAAATGACATTTTTGTTATAATGAGAAAAATAAGAGTATTATTCTATGAGCTTTTCACTACACCCTCATGTCAAAATGTACTATGAAAAAACTCATCTTCATAATTTTATTTGCTTCAGCCACCTCTTTCTAAAAGTAAGGATATGCATCCACATGTCAAGCAGTGAACCACTCATTAACATCGAAAGACAAATACCCCAAGTAATCACATCAAAAAGCAGACCGCATCAAAAATGTCCTATTTCTGAGGACTGCGATTATAATCACAGTCTTCACAAAATGATCACTATATGATGACTGCGACTATGATCGCAATCCTCACAAAATGATCACAGTATAGATGACTGCGATTATGATCGCAGTCTTAACAAAAATACCTAATTTCTGAGGACTGCGATTATGATCACAACCTCACAAAATGATCACAACCCTATTTTTGAGGATTGCGATCATGGTCGCAGTCCTCATAAAATGCACTATTTATGAGGATTATGATTATGATCACAGTCCTCACAAAAATATCATATTTTTGAATCTTTATTTGATTGCAACCACATAATCACAGTATTCACAAAAATATCCTATATTTGAGTCTTTATGAAGATTGTGACCACAGTCCTCACATAATGCCCTATTTCTGAGTTAGTCTTCTTGCGGTATGAATAAAACAAGATCTGTAAAAAGTCGATCTCAAAAAAATTTCAGGGGCTCTGCCCCTCACCCCTTCCACCCTGGAGGGGGTTCCCCGCCCCCTTCCCCCTCTCCGCTCCCTTCCAATCCCCACGATGATCTGACCGCACAGGTCGATCCTCGAATTACTCTACGTCGGGGTCAAGGTGTAGGAAGAGGAGAGGAAGTCGAGGAAGTCAGCAACAGCAGCATCAGCAGCAGAAATAGCAGCAGCAGCAGAAACACAATCGACCGCCCCGTCGACCATTTGTGCACAACGTACACAGAGATGCAGCGGTCGACTGCCCGGTCGACCGACTGAAGATGCCTAACTCTCGGTTAGGCACGGTCGACCGGCACAGTTGACCGGTGCCTAGGTCGGTCGACCGGGCGTTCGACCGATAGTCGGGTCGGGCTGTTTCAAGAAAGTTGCTGAATGGAAATCTGCTCAAGTTGTGAGCGGATTCCTAGGGTTTTTAAAGGTGTATATGAGAGAGGCAGAGCTCCTTTCATGTGTATTGCTATAATACTTGTATTGATTCACAAAAAATCAATAGAAATTCTCTCTTCCTTGCCCGAGGACGTAGGCGAAATTGGCCGAACCTCGTTAAATCTAGTTTTGTGTCTTTTTGCTTGTGTGTTAATTGTTGTTAGTGGTACTGTTATTTTGCATCTGGAATCTTGGGTTTCCTCTACGTGTTGTTGTTCGGCGCACAACAAGTGGTATTAGAGCATCCCAGGTTCGTCGTGGGATTATCTGGAGATTCAAAGGGCATCGGTTGCTGATTTGGTGGAGATCGTGTGTCGATCTCAGATCAGTGTTGGGTCTATTCGTAGGATCGTGTGTCGATCTCAGAATAGTACGTGAAGTGCTCAAGGAATCATTGGAGGAGTAGATCTGGTTAGAAACTCATCTAGGGTTTTCGCGAGAAGGTAAAGATCTAATCTTTATCAAATTTTGTTTATCTATCTCCATTTGGTATTTCCGTATTCATAGAGGATCCAGTTAGAGAGATGGCAGAAGAAAGTACATCAGTTAGGACCATGAATCCTCATCTGAGGATTGACGTGGTGAAGTTTAACGGCACTAATAATTTTGGCATGTAGAGGTTCGAGGTGATGGATGCCCTGAATGCATCTAACCTTGAAGATACTCTACTTCTAGAAAGAAGCGAAGCACAACCACTGAAGAAGAGTGGGAGAAGATGAACCGTCTGCGTGTGGTTTGATTAGATAGTGTCTAACATAAGACATCAAATATCTTGTGTTACACGAGACATCTGCGAGGCAGTTGTGGGAGATCCTTGAAAGAAAATATCTGACCAAGAGTATTGAATTAAGATTACAGCTGAAAAGCAAGTTGTACTGGTTTCAGATGAAGAAGGGATGCTCCGTAAATGAACATCTAAATCGCTACATGAAATTTCTTATGGATTTGATCAATGTGGATGTCAAGATAGATGAAGAAGACAAGGCAGTAATCCTCTTGAACTCTCTCCCTGCGGAAGAGTATGAGACGTTTACCTTAACCTTCATAAATGGTAGACAGACTCTTGACTATCATGAAGTATCGTCTGTTTTGACAAATTATGAGACGAGGAGAAAGGAAAAACAGCCTTCTCAGTCAAGCTCATCAGCAGAGGCGCTAGCAGTAAGAGGCAGGGGTTCATATAGGAAGGGCAAGATGATAGAGGGAGATCGAAGTCCAGACCAGGTTATCGAGATCTGAAGAAGAACCAGTGTGCCTTCTTTAGAAAATTAGGGCACTGGAAGGTTGATTGTCCAAAGCTAAAGGGAAGAAGAAGGCGTCTAAGACTGAGGCGAATCTTCCAAAGGTGGTCAATACTCAGAGCAGTATTTCACAGGCAGGTAGATCAGACTAGGACTCGTTGGTTTTCTCATTCTCTGTCACTACTCCCATCGTTGGCTACTCAGAAGAAAATGAGTGGATTTTGGATAGAGGTGCTACATACTATGTGTGCCCTAATCGGGATTAGTTTTCTAGCTTTGAGAAGCTGGAGGGATGTTCAGTCGTTATGGGCGATGATCATCCATGTATCATGGAGGGTGTAGGAACAATCCAAATAAAGATGTTTGATGGGATGGTAAGGGAACTGAAGGAAGTGAGGTATGTACCTCAACTGAAGAGAAACCTAATCTCTGTTGGAGCTTTGAGGCATTGGGCCTTGTGGTGTCAATTAAGGAAGGAGTCCTTAAGATGACCAAAGGCTCGATGGTGGTATTGAAGGCCGATCACAG